>VXBT01001141.1:59651-92096 GCA_013400235.1 Oriolus oriolus | reverse complement strand
TGCCCTCCCTCTCCAGTTTTCTGCAGATTGATTGAAGCTGATGCCTCTTGTGAGAGTTAATTGGAATTACAGTATCCCATGGAAGTCCTCTACATGGTGGTCAGTGTTCCTCACTTCTAGTCTAAAACTCTCTCAGATGCTGCAATGCTGTGGTTCACACCAGGGGGGTCTGCATTTCAACTGGTAGTACATTTACTTCTCTTCCCAGAACATCCCAACTTGTATTAAAATCTTAGAAAACATCAGCAGAAAGGTAGGACACTGTCTATTATGGAGCTCAATCCCTTCAGCACACTCTGTATCGCTGGCTATTACTACACAATAAGGGGCAAGAAACAAGTTTAAAGGCCTAAAGAAAACATCCCAATCTAAAATTCCCAAGCTTTAGAGAAGATGGCAAAGGTGGAGGTGAGCAGCCCTGGCTGGAGTGGTCTGAAGGCTGGGAAGAGGAATTCGGGTGCAGTGATGCTCACATGCTGCTAACAGGTTTATTCTGCTGGCAGGGATTCCCTTCAGAAGCATTTGGGTAAGTACTGTGCACCACCGAGTTCAATCTGTGCTAAGCAGATTAGTTCCTTACCGGTGAAAGGTTCTGGGCAGCAGCAGACAGTTGCTCACCATGTGATATGAGGGGGCTGTCATTATGTTTCATAGATATGATATAATTATATGCTCCCTGAAGGGTACTTCTAATTGAATTATAGGGTGTCTCACAAGTATTCTGGGCAGCGGTTCGAGGAAGCTCTCACCGCCCAAAACAAGATAGAGATACCCTTTCATTCCATTAGATGTTCTCCCCAGGGAGCAGGCCATTACCTTATACAGCAACTCACTTTAAAAAATCATCTCCCCCCATCAAATTGGAAGAAAGGTACCCTTAGCAGAAGTTTGTTGACGCGGCATACTTGTTCCTCAGGCCTCTCCTCCACAACCTCACAGCCCTGAGAAACTGGTTTGCCTGCCAGCAGGACAGCCCTACACCACAAGGGAGAAATCCCTTTGCAAGTGCAGTCACCATTCCCTGCCCAGGTAACTGCTGGGCTCCATTCCCAGAGCGGGGACAGGAAATACGGTGCCACATGTGGTACGACACGTCAGGCTACATGTATGAGGGAGTCTCAGCCTCCTTCAAAAAGAACCCAAGAAGCTGCCTCCAAAGGCATTTGGCCTTGTCCCAAGCCAGGGCACTCAGGGGCTCCAGTCAATACAGCATACGCTGGGAAGGGTCCTCCCTCAGCCTGCTCATCCATTTGTCCTGCCTTCAAATGCCCCAGAGCTGTGAATGGCCACCCTGGTCCCTCAGAGACAGAGTGACCCAGCACAAAGCAGCTTTTTCCCCTGAGGCTGGCCACATTTCCATTGCTGAGGCACCCAAAGCCAGTGGCCTATTTCGACCCTTGGATTTTGCTCTCCATTTTAGTCTGGACTCATTCAGTTTTTCCCCCATGAACCAGATCTTTCCATGGGAGCTGCAGCACCAGGCTTGCAAACCCAGCTGCCCTGCTGTCTCTGCACCACGGCACCTCACCTCCCCTGGCTCCTGGATGGCCAGAAGCACTGCACAGGAACACAAAGGGGACCTACTGCTCCCCACAGAGCTTAGAGAAGAAAAAAACCCAACCTGCCACTTACTGATGTTCTCCCAGCACTAAAGGAAGCAGATCCTTTGCTCTTTACCCTCTTCTCTGGGCACTGTGCTCCAAAGGAAACCACTCTACACTTCTCTCCTGCTCCGCCACTGCTGTCTACAACTTGCTGTCAAGCTAGGGGAGATGTCACATCTGTTATGCCTTTTTTTGCTGCCCCATACCATATAAAAGATGGGTTAATCAGGCCTCTGAGCTTTTTTTTTTTCTTTTTTACATTACCTCAAGGAAAAGCCAGCACCAGCTGCTCACCACAAAGTCTAACAACCTACTGAAGCTGCCATCAGCTCTGACTCCCACAGACCATGTCTAGCCCTGCTCCACTTCTCAGGCCACAAAAAGAGCAAGCCAAGACAATCATGACAAGAATTTGCTAATTATAGAAAATTAAGACTTTCCAATAGGACAGGCACCATGGCTGCCACTGAGATAGTGTGCTCAGCTCCTCACACTGGTGCTACAGCCTCTCACACCAGCAGTAGCCAGGCTCCTCCACCCTGCCACGGCTTTCAGGTACTGGCCTGCAGAACCCAGCTGATGAAACCCTGGGATCCCAGCTACTAGGCAAGCAGTTGCTGCTCATACATAGTCTGCTCACTGTGCTTCTGCATTATTCAAAGTTCTGCCCAGCTCTGGTGGTGTCAGCTAACAGGACACATCCGGGAAAAGCTGCCAGTTCACACCTTCCCTCTCCCCAGCTCCACCACAAAATGAGAAAATTCCTGTGAGCTACCAAAGCCCACCACAACCCACCCGAAAAGTAAGCATTGCTGATGTCTTAGAAAACAGAGCATTTGATGTCTTGCAAAGCCAATACACTGGTCCTGGCACATCCTTCCTAAACAGCATTGTGGTCTCGTTGTCTTTACTGAGGGAAACAGATAGCAGTATTAAACCACAACTCTCAGGCAGATGAGGTAAAGGAGAGACCAACCCAGGAGGGAAGACAGGTAAAGCAGAGATAAGCAGAGCAAAATTTCTACATTAAATATTGATAGTTTTATCACACTTTTTTCTATAAAGGATAGAAGTGAAGCAGCATCGCGCTCAGGTGGGTGTTTTTCTGAGGGTAGGACACATTTGGCTTGCTGACCTCATGGAAAGAAAAACAGAAGCACAAATGGTAATTCCTAACCCATTTCACTTTAACAACATACTTTTACGTAGAGCACTAAAGAGGCGCAGCAGCAGATAAGCCCATCAATGACACACTCAGCCGAACAGCCACAGCACAGGCAGGAGCTGGAAACTCTTTGGAGAGGTGAACAGGGGAGAGAGAAGTCTCTTTCCTCCCCAGCACCTGAAAACAACAAAGGAGATTTTCCACCATTTAACAGAAGTAGCAGGAGATCAGGGCCATGGCTTTTGCTCACATGGAGTAGAGCATCAAGTCCTGGCCTGCTTTTAACGCCCAGAAGGTCTCCACATGAGGATGTGGAAGCAGAGAGGCAGGACAAGCAGAGGCGGTCAGGAATGTGCTGTCCAGAGGAGGGTTTGCAGTCCCTGCAGTGCAGCTCTGGGGCTGCACCATGCTCCCCACGGAGCTGCTCAGGCTTTGCAGCACCTCAGCAGATGTCTCCGCTGGCCTCCTAAGGACAGTTCCTGCAAACCCTGGCAGGAAGAACTGGTCCTATCTGATATTCAGACTTCCACCTCACTGCCCTTCCAGCACAATCCACCCAAAGGGTCCGACCCACCAAGCAGCCAGCGCCTGCTCAGCACCAGGCCTGACTTCAGCTGAAATGCTCGCAGCAGTACATGCTGGCACCCAGCACCCAGGCAGAGACTTGAGGGGCCTCATCTGTCAACAGCCCATCTGCTGAGACAGCTGTAAATATGTACCAGTCCACATTCCTCCCAGCTTTAAATCTGCTGTTTTCACTGAAGCTAAACGGAGGATGAATTTGGTCCCTGGTGCTTCAATCAGCTAGCATAGCAAATTCTTTTATCACCTTTTTTCCTGACATGAGGTAAATAAAAATCAAATCACACTGCTAGCAACAGGTAAATCAGCTCTTATTTGAAACAGCTGCCACCTTGCACCAGCATGAGCTGCTTCTCTTTAATCACATCAAAAACGTGCTGAAGGACCTCTGGTTGGGGAAACTTTAGACTCTGTTTTTCTCCTCATCTCATTTACAGAGGATAAGCCCATACTTAACTCAAACTTTACTGGTACTCTGATTTGTTAGAAGTCACAGACACTTTATAATGATGCTGTAGGTAGCATTCCCACTGTTGGCTTAAAAAAATATATCCCAGCACATACTTGGAGTGATACATGGTCCATCAAGCTTGCCACCAGCATCTCTTCTTATCCCCTGAAGCTGCATCATTCAAACTGTGCTTTCTCCTTCTTCTTTACATGTGGGAAATAAATACAACCTGTACCTCTGTAACCCTGTGTGCAAAAGGCATGACCTCTAAGTCACTCATTTTGCAAAGGCGTTCCGCTCAGGAAGGCATGAGTCAGTGTGAGTAAAGCAGGCAAAACCACAGTAAACTTGTTTTATCTTGGAGCAGTTCTGGCCTTTTGTTTGTTTTTAAACTTGGTTGTGTCATGTGTCAGGGTGAATTTCCCTGTGTTTGCCCTAAACTAGGAATATCACTGCCCTCTCCTATACCTCCTAGAATGTCCCTTTGAAGGGCCTTCTACTTGAAGGATCCATAAGCTTCCCAGGAGCTGCTGAAAAGCTGATCTCTGCCACGTGCCTCATTTTTGAGCTAGAGCCCCAGGCCTCCCCTGTTTAACACCGTCACGTAATGCCTCCTTTGATGGGCAAGAAGTCACAGTCCCCGAGATAGGATGTTGTTTGTCCTTCATGGCCAGAGGGCAAGTATATCCCCCTGACACCTGCCAACAGGACTATCTGGGAAGGTAAAGGTCAGCTCAGGGCTTCTCTTCTTCCCAGTGTGGTGTCAAGGTCTCACATTTCTACAGGCTGGTTTTACAGACACTCCAGAAACAGTCCCCTGACGCCTTACACTAATCCCCTGCAGGTCACATCACCTAGACCTCACAGTGGGACGGACTGCAGCAGAAATTAAAGCATCTGTGCATGTATGTAAAGTAATTCAGTTAAATTAGATACTGTTGAGACACTGCTAAGAAAACTGACAGGAGAATTTCACAGCAAAAAGCAAATACAACAGCCTTTCACCACTGGCGAAATAGTGGGGGAAAGTTTGCTTAACTGGAGGGCAGCTGCCTCTGTTTTCTCTTAATGTGAATTAAAATAGAGATCAAGAACTTCTAATTTAAGTGTAGGGGCAGGAAAAGAAAGCCAGAAGGTGCTTACCCACTAATAGAGATAAACTAGAGAAAAGTTTGGAGGATTCAATCTCAACAGGCTCCAAAGTGAAGGAGGCATGTCCTGAGAGAAGGAAAACATCAGCCACACACAACAAATTCCCATTGCCTGGAGTCTCATTAATAAGTCTTAATTTTTTGAAGGCTGTCTTCTCAGAGCCCGGAGCCTTAGGATCAACGTATGGTGTATGAGAGCTGTTGAACAAGATTTCAGACTAGAGTACCAAAATAATTTTGTTATTACCTTGGTCATTAATTGCAGTCATCACAGCTGATATAAATAAAGCAAAGTCTGCTGATGCAGCACACCTCCATGTCATGTAGCCAAAATTTAATTCAGGAAAATGAGCATCCAAAACTGCAGCTCCTGTTGTCAGCTTGAAGGAATAGTGAGATATTCCAGTTACTGCCTACACCTGTACCATCCCAACTCTCAGTGGCTGGAGAGAGGTCAGTGAATCTGCAAAAATTCAATGTGGTCCTGTGTAATGGGAAACTATAAGCTTGATGTACACAGACCTTCTCTGGATAGAGCACAGGTCAGCAGTTCAGGGAGATCAGTTTTTACTCCTGTCTTTACCTTTGATCTGCTGGGTAATCCAGAAGGAAGAGAAGTCACTTTCTCTGTATTTTTTCCCCATCTGAAAAATGGGAATACTGTCTCTCAATCTCCTTTGCAAAGTGCTATGAGATCTACTGATGAAACACCAAGCAAAAGAGCTAAATGTCAATAATAGCATTCCCCTCAAAATGACACAACCATGACTGTGTAGGTGATCAAATTAAAAAATTAAGTTGACAGTTTCCTCAAGCACTGCATGGAAAAAGGAAGGCCAATTAATGATGCTAATCCTCAGCATGACATCCTTCAACCAGAAAACCACCACTCCCTTTTCTCCACTATCACCTTTACCAGATCTGCTGGGAGAAGCCAACAGCCATCACGGCAGGAAAATGAGCAAGGGGTTAGGGCCCACAGTCTTTGTGTCCAAGCACGGGTGGGCAGGAGGGGAAAAGGAAGGGGAAGCGATACTGACATTCCTACCAAACAAAGGTGGCACAAGACACAGGAGAGAGGGCAGCAGCACCAGCATGTGCTGTCTGCCATGGGGCAACTGTTTACCAGCAGCCTTGGGGCACAGCACCAGCGTGACCTTGCTCCAGACAGGACCACCTCCAGCCACCACACGCACACAAAGACATGCATTTCATGAGCTCCCTGCCAGCAAGTGCCTGAAGCCCCCAACAGGAGGATGATTTTTCACTGTCCAGTGGCAGCCCTGTGGAAGACCAGCCTTACCAAACTAAGCACATACTGGGCACAGCCCAAGGCTCCCAGTGACTCCATGGTGCAGACCCAGCCATGCACACAGCAGCCTGGGGGATTCTCTGGGGAGAAGCAGACAAGGAGAGGCAGCATGCAACTTGCACAACATCCTGCCTGAATCCTGAAGGGAAGGAATAGTATCTCACTGCCTATCAAGGCAGGCTTAATATGTTTGTCTCCAGCAGTCTCTGTATGAAAGGAGCAGACAGCCCTTCTGATATTAAGTGCTCTGCCTAACACACACAGGTAAGGGACTCTAGGTTTCCATGTATTACTAAAGTTTAGTCACGCTGACTTTGTGAAGAGGCTTTGCAGGCCATTGAATACCAGTTCAGCACCACAGCATCTCTCAATAGCCAGCTCCTTCCTGAGCCACAGGCAACACTCTGTGAAGGCTCAGGGCAAATGGCTGTAATTCTAGTAGACTGCAGGTCCTGCAAGTAACTTAGCAGCAAAGGCATGTACCAGAGTAGATCTCTTGGCCTACGCCTTAACTCAGTACAGCTGCTGCAAGTGACAGAGCGACAGCAGAACTCCATTGTCTAGCTGGCATATCAACTAGCTACTGGTAACTTGTGTATCTTCCCATCCTTTCTAAAACAAGACATAGACAAATTTCCATATGATTTGAACAATTTGAAACAGAAGAAACCATTTAAACAGAAAAAATTTAAATTAAATTTAATGACTTGATAGGAGTTCTCTTTATAATGTAAAAAGAAAATCCTTTAAAACTCAATTCATTTTTTGCTTCTGGCTCTTAATGATTTCTTTATTGCTTAGACATGATAAAGCAGCAGGGTCAATCATTATTCTACATTTTCATACCTTCAAGAACCTAGCATTTATTTCCATGCAAAATCTTTTAAAAGAAAAGTATGCAGTCCTCTTGCCAAAAAAAAAAAAAAAAAGGCAGCTTTTGATTTGATTGATCCTTTTAGTCAACAAGAGAGCTAGGATTCCACTTCAGCTGCTTAGGTTATATCTGGCCCTCACTGGGGCAGGAGTTCAGAAATAAAAAATGTATTGAAAAGGAGGCAGCATCATCAAATATTTGAGACTTGGTCAATTCCCTTTTCAACAGATGACAGCATTCAAGATTACATGGCTCGATTTATAGCTATCCAACACTCAAACACACCCATACACACACACACACAATGCATAGGACCGTATTTCAGTAATAATGGCATTGTTTCAAGCCCCCACATCTCAGCCTGCTTTCTCTTGTGCTCCCACCCAAAAGTGAGTAAGGAAACTTTGACTGTGTTAGTCTAGAAAGAATCACAGAGGCAATAAGCAAGACCCGCTGGCAGGATCCATTTCCCTCTTGTTCTGTAACGCTCACATCAACTCAGCTTTTTTTAGTCCCATATATTTTAGGGAAAGCCTCTCAAAAACAACCCTGAGACAGTTTATTTTGTCTTGTTATATCTAAGTGAAGACCTGTTCTCCATTTAGCTTTCCAGGGAAAGTTCTTATCCTTGGCCCTCAGGACCTGGTAGGTGGCAGCGCCTCACCGATAGTTTGGTCTCAGGGATGCTGTGTAATCCGGTGCCCCTCAGATTAATTTAGCCATTGCTACACTTCAGGAGGCCAACCTACAAACTGCTTACAGATCACCTGCTGCTGCACAAGGCAAGACTGAATTTTTTAGTTTGTGTGATGGAGAACAAGCTGAGAGCATGAACTGAAGCTTTTGCTCTACTTCAGTTTACACAGGTCAGTGCTTCTCCGTGGCTGCAGTTCTGCATATCCTTAGCATACATGCATAGCCACGGCAAAGCTCAGCACTGGCTTACATGTTTGAAGGGTGCTGGTAAATAATTTCCCTCCTCCATGAGTCAAAAAATCTTATCAAAGTGACTCCATGAGAAGACTGAGAAGGTTAAGGCAGTGAGGTGGGCATACTGGTGTAGGAGTTTTACACCGGCATGGAAACTAGAGCCCAAGTTCCACTTTTCCTAGGCAAGGATCTAATCAGTAGGCTGAAATGGGGAGCATGTTAATTTCTCACTGCTTTCTGACTCCCTTAGTATTGCCTACTGATCATCTTAGTCTCCCTGCTTTCCTTTCTATGCTGTTCTACGCTTGGTGGACTCTTGGTTCCTCCTTCAGCGTGCAGGGGATGTCAGGACCTCGTGGTGGATCCCCCTCAGTGGCAAGGCATCTAAGAGGCAGAGCCTCAAATATTCAGCCAGACAATGCTCTGACTTTTTGGTGACCCAGTGTCTTCAGACAGCCTTGTACCAAGCAATACTGTGACTCATACACTGCCCTCTGGGTCAGCAAAACTGTACCAAACACCCTATCCACCCATCTTCCCAAACTGGGCTGAACAAACTGTTTTTGGAACAGTAGCAGTATGGGTCTGAACTCCAAATTCAGATATAAATCACTTCGAATTTTTTTGCAGCCTAAATATTTACTCAAAATTATTTTTCTGCATTCAGATTTAGAAAGCAGAAAAGGAGAAAAATATTAAACCCACCTATTACTGCTTACAGGTTTCTACAGCTGCTACGACCTGCACCTCAGAGAGGAGCTAGCAAAATGCAGCAACTGACCTGCGTTCACTGAATTTAAAGGCCAAGGTCTGATTACTGAAAATCACCTGCACATTTCCAGACCAAAATTCCATTCCTATAATTCCTGGAGGTACGAATAAAGGAGTAAATAGGGAGTGAATAAAGATGTGCTGGCTGATATGATCTCCCTCCTTGTTAGGCTTATTAGTTTGATTAAGTGCTATGTTGAGCCACTACACTAATTCTAGCTTCAAAAGAAATTAATCTCTGCTAGCCACATGGTCTCCATGGCCACTGTGGCGAGTGGGCTTTGTTCCCAGCAGGCTTCTGATGCAGAAGTGAAAGTCTCATTAATGCATCAGGTGTGGGCACCATTTTAAGTACACTACAGATGTCTTGTCTGTGTTCTAGGCCATTGCTGGGTCAAAAACTACAGCGTCAAGCAACCTGGCACAGACTTGTTTCCTGGACTGTCTTTCTTTGCATTAGAGTCTGTGCCACAAGGATGCTCCTGGTCCTGCTGAAAGTGATTTGTTTTAACCCAAGTGAAGCAACTATATGGGTATGCTCTGACCTTCCATCACACTTTTCAAAGACGAAAAGAAGTCTTCCAGCAGCCAGCACTTGAGAGAACAGGAGTTTAGCTTGGTGTAAGATGGCTCATGGGCTTTCTCCCTGGTACCCCAAATCTGCTGGCCTTTCACTGATGGGTCTTCTTCAAGCAAGGAAAGTCTCTTTGCTTCAAGACCTGGTTGAAGCAAAGTAGTACCCATTATATTTTAGGTAGCCTGCTCACAGGAGACTGTAACCACAAACCTGACATTCTTCTTCACTTTCTCCATGGAAATCAGCTGGCGGCTCAGTTAGGGAGACTAACCTGCATGGCCCATCTTCCCAAAAGGGCCAGATTAGGGCAGCTGATCCCCTTCCAGCTCTGACAGTGGCTGAAGCCAGCCAACAGGAGCTTCTCTTCCTTTAACAGGAAGAGCACATACTCATAATCAAGCATCAGGACTGTGGATATTAGCTGGATTAAATGGTTTAGTGGGCTAAAACAGAAGGTATCAAATTAGGACATCCCAACTTTATAGAATTTAATATATAACATCCTTCCAGGTACAGTATTGGGAGGCTTGGTACAAATATTTCCTTTCTCTGATGTCAGATGCAAGTCAGCACAATTCTTCCTGTGATAGGTCAAGTGATTAGATTTTAACAAAAGGAGCCTAGGCACTTAGCACTCAGGAGTTTTAGCACCAAGCTTGAATGTCTGTCCTTCTCCCTACTCAGCTAAGGGATTTTTCTCATTCCTCACTAATGTCAACAACAGGTACTTAGAGCAATTAGACATTATCGCCTCTCTGGTCTTTATTACTTCCTAGCTTAGTATCAACTACCTAGTAAGCAATAAGAAAAGCTGAACTAATAGGATGGGTGCTGCTTCCTTTCTTTATTCTGTATGAAAACACTGGGTCATGTGCTTTAGACCATTATTGCCATTTGCCATGGTATTTTATAAGGGGAAAAAAACCACAGGTAGTAAATGAAAGGACGTACAGAGATCATAGAGAAGGTGATGCAGGGAATATGGGGAGACCATAGAGTCATAAAGGCTGCAAGGATTTTGGGTCCAGCAGAATAGCTTTGCAGCTGCGCCTGTGCTGTGAATTAGCTGCCACACAGACCTGCCAGTTGCATGGGCAAGCCTTGGGACACAGGTATGAAGTATTGCTCCTGTGAAAATAAAACCCCATGACTACTGAGCAGCTCTTGCATGCCTGGGAATAATTGCTGTGAACCTTTCATCTAGGGATTGCAACGAAGTCCTGCGTTCCCTATATTTGGTGTTCAAAAAGAGGCTTTCCCATATTTGCCCAGCCAAGTAAAACCTCATCCTTTTCCTTCTTTCTCTACCTTAACTCTCCATTAACCCTTACTTTTAGTACATGACCTCAGAGAATTATATATTTTCCTCCTATCCCCTGGTCCCCAGTATTTCTAGCCTCAATTTGTCATTCCCAAGAGGGAAGGGACAAGAGCTTTGAGCTCTTAAATCCTGCTGTCGGCTCTTGTGCCAAAAAGGTAAGTAGGGAAACTGATGGAAAGCTGAAGAAACGAGCCTGTCCCTTGCCAGCATTCACCTGTAATGGACTCAAAATGTGAGGTTAAATACCATAACTAGACCCAAGAACAGAAATGAACGGGGTACTTACACAGTTTCATCATTCTTGAACTCCAACTCCCCGTAAGTGTCTTCAAAGTCTTCTCCACCTCCTTTGGCCGTCCCTTCTACTGTCCTAAATGGCACTATGACTGTACCCCGCGCACCTGATGTCCTTAGGACTTTGACTTCCATCACACCAATGCTCTCACTGACATGTATAATGTCACACTCAAATGTGAAGATGCCAGCATGGTCATCATCCAGGATAGTCACTGTGGCCACACAAGGAGAAGCCAATATGGCCTTTGGGTATGGAGAGTTACTGAGCTCTGGAGGTTCCTCGCTCTCCACCACACGGAGGTTACTGAGCCGCACAAAGAAATGCTCATCTTCCTCAAATATGTCATCATCAATAATTCCCACTGAGAACTCCTTCTGGGTCTCCCCAGATTTCAAGACAACGGTCCCCTCGGTGAACTCGTAGTCAGCACCAGCATTGGCAGAGCCATCCTCTGTTTTATAGTCCACATAGATGGTCTTGGACATGTCCCCTCCTTTCCGCACCACTGTCAGGAGAACAGCACCGCAGTTCTCAAGACACTGGTAGGAGCATGGGTCAAAATAAATTTTGGAGATGAATTCCTCGGGTTCCTCTGGCCGCACCTCATGCAAGCTAGTGGTTCTCTTGGCTTGCTCAGCTGCGTGCTTCTTCAGAATATTGCCAGCTCCTGTCATCATTCTGGTTGCTTGAATGCGATAAAAGGCTCTGCTCTTCTGCTGATGAGACAAGGCATAGTAGTTGGCCATCTCCACCAGCTGGTCCAAGTCCTTCTCTGGGTGCTTTTGCTTCAGGTCCTTTAGGATCCGGATCATCTCTTTGCGGGATTCATCTACCTCCTTTCCCTCCATAGTCACTAAGTTCCCATCTAGAAAGTGAGAGTTCATCATCTTGCCATCCATCTCAATTCCCTTAGGGTGATCACCTTCTGTTTCTATGATAATGCCCCTGTGCTTGTCAGTACGGTACTTTTTGTGCATATACTTGTAGAAAAGCAGACGTCTGTCTGCTATCCAGGCCAGAACGACACAAAGTGGAAAGAAGAAAAGCGTGAGCAGGCCTTCCCAAACCTGAACCACACCTGGAGAGAAGACAGCAAGGATCATGTACAACCAGATGTAAGCAAAGATGCTCCATGCAGCTGTGACAAAGAAAACCCTCAGGTGTTTTATCTTCCTGGTTTCCCCATCAGGGATCACATAGACACAGATGGCAATGATGATAAACATATTGAAAGCAGCACTGCCAACAATTGTAGATGGCCCCAGGTCTCCAGCTATGAATCCGTGCCCACACACTTCTATCAGAGACAAGAGGATCTCAGGAGCAGAGGAGCCCAGAGCCATGAGGGTCAAGTTGGAAACAGTTTCATTCCAAATCCGAATGGTGGTCGTTGTGGTCTCTCCATTGGGTTTTTTAATTGTTATTTCTTTCTCCTGTGATGTAATGACCTCTATAGATGCCATGAAACGATCTGCAATGATGGAGACTCCAAGGAACATGTAGATCAGCGCTACAAAGTATACGATAACACGGGCAATTTTGTCCCCAAGGGATGGGTTTTCTGGGTACCATATTGGCAGGATAACACCCTCCTTGCAGTCAAAAGATCCTGAACACGAGCTGTTTTGTACTGTACTGGTTGAGTCTCCCGTCAGGCCAGCATCCACCTGCAAACCATGCAAAAACAGCACAAAAGTAACCAGCCCAAAATGGAGGAAGGCCGAGGTGACAGGCTGCAAGCTTAACCACGCCATACACAAGATGCAGCTTCCACTGTGTAGATCCAAAAAGGCCGAGAACCTGAAACAAACAAAACAGAGAGGGGGGAGGGAAGCATGAGAGAGAAGCAAGATGCAACATTTACCCAAACGTACTTCAGTGTCTCACTACTGAAGAGTACTGGTACAGGTGCATGGGTTGTCTCTCTGTCACTTTGGAGAAGGCACTTAGCAGGGACTCTAACAAACTGCAGCATTTACATGCCCTGCAGATGAAGATCAATTGCTAGAAAAGTAATTCAGAGGAAAAGTGTGTGTGTATATATATATTAAGATAGCTCATTCCTGACCTCCAGCATGTGCAACAGGAGAACTGAGTGCTCAGCTGCCGCTCTCCTAGTGATGCCATGGTGATCCCCAGCACACAGCACTTCAACTCAGCACAAGCAGTCAAACCTAAGGACACCCCTGCCTCAGAATCCAGGGAATAAAATAAGTCAAGCAACCTCTAGCAACACAAAAAGTACCACTTAAGGCCAGCGAGCAATCTCCAAATGAAGTCCATTTGTAGGATGTAATTCAGTTATAAATTATGGAGTACCTTAGTGGCCAAATCATCCCCACAAAGAGCCCCTCCTAACAGGCTCCACAGTCTGCAGAAGGGTCCTAGGGCTGATGCACAGGGCCCTCCATGTTAGAAGGTAAAGATTTCAACCCAGAAATAGGGCAGAAGACTCATGCTCGGCAAAGTGCCAAAGGCCATTTATCACTAGCCTCTCCTCTGCCATCTGGACAGTCATATTTTACATCAATAATCCTGCTTTGAAATGGTCACAGAAACCTACAAAAATGCCACATTTGGGAGAAGTTGTGCTCATAAAACTCAGAAGACAAAGCAAAATGCATGTACCCACCCACACTCCCTCTGCATCCCTATGAAACTGATATATTTTCAAATTTCTTCTAAAATGAAAGTAATCTCTAACCTAAAATACCATAGAAAAACAATGGAGCTGATTGATGTAGCACATAGATTTGGCACATCACTGCCCAATAATACCTTCTATTACTTACAGACTACATTGCTGTAGGGCTTGCACCACTTAAAATTGGATTCTGAGCCCTTCACATTATCATGGATCACACTATTCTCCTTCCTTCATAACGGGCCTCTGGAAGAATTTGATCTCTGGCTTAACTGGCAAATCACGTTTATGAGTCCAGACACAGGCAAGTATCTCACAGGAAACATCAAACTTAATAGTGGCATTATCTACAGCACTTGGAAGGTTCAAAAGCCTTAACTCCCACTAACTTTCATTGAGGTTTGTACTGCCAAATGAGCAGGCCTGGGATTCATTCTCCCTACTGTAACTACCCAAATCTTGGGCAGCAAGTCAAACGAAGTCTCTTAGGCTCCTTCTGTAGTCAGAGGAAAGAGACACTCATTTCCAGAGGACGATCCTTCCTGTCCCACCCTGTTCTGACACAAAAGATGTATTTAAG
Organism: Oriolus oriolus; assembly: GCA_013400235.1. Taxonomy (NCBI): domain Eukaryota; kingdom Metazoa; phylum Chordata; class Aves; order Passeriformes; family Corvidae; genus Oriolus; species Oriolus oriolus. The sequence goes on along the minus strand of VXBT01001141.1, from coordinate 77,836 downwards.
ACCCACATCTCCAGAAGGGATTATGTCCCTTCACACCTCTCTCTGCTGTCTCCAGAGGGTGCCCAGTCAGGCAGTTTAGAGCAGATGCCTAAACTTCAGATTACAGCAGTTCAAAGAGATGAACTGGCTCCTGAACACTTGAGGAGATCCCTCCCTCTCTGAACTGTAAATACTCCAGACAACATTATTGTGTTATCAGCAGTAATAAATGCATCTCAAATGGCTATTTTATCATCATGTTGTGTCGCTCGCCTGTTTCCAAAAGCGGGTGCAATCTTCCCAATATCAACAAAAAACATTTTCAACTTTCAGATAAAAATCTATAAAGACAGCAAAACAGGAAGGAAAGCGTGAACACAGACTGCAAATGAACAAAACCGTTCCTGACAAAGCACAGCAGAGGGGAGAGAATTGATTATGCAGTATCAGGATCACAAATCCATATCTGACACCCTTGATATTAAAAAACAATACAGTTCTTCATGCCATGTGGACTAATTCAGAAGAGCGAGATTCTCCCACGTTCGCCTACATACCTCCCCACTCCAATGCCCACTTATCTATCCTCCTGTCTGCCCCAGCCCCAGTGCCTGATCGAGCTCCCAGGGATCAGAGGGACCTCAGCCCCAGTGAGGACTGTTAGACAGTCCCAGCCCCAGCCTTGAAGTCTCGCTAAAACACCACTGCCTGCACAGCTCAGGGTCACAGGGAGGACTGAACTGCCCAGCACATACAAATTAGATTCAGTTTGATGCTCCCATTTTGTCCTCCTTCCCTCTCTACATGGTGTTTGCCTAGCTTTCTGGCTGCAGGGTGTTAGGAAACCCCCGAGAAAGGACCAGTGAACTCGTGCAGGGTGACTATGAGCCGCAAGCCCAAGATCTCCGGGCTGCAACGTAGATGTGCACACATGACAGCAAAGATGACACATTCTAGGTGCCTCTGATGCAAGGTGCACACAGAGACCAGCTGCACGAGCACAGCAGCTCCAAAAACACCCCAGGCACATCAGATCATCCTTTTCCATACTGCAACTGCTGGCAGGTATCCACCAACCTCTTGACACTTTCAGCTCCCACTTAACTGTACCACAGCCAGTAGGTGCTGTGTCTTCCAAGATCAGCCACGTAGAAATGGCTGACAGAAAGACAGGAGTAATTTCAAAAACATATATGTGACTCAAGCACCTAAATTTGGTTTCAAAAATTATTTAGGAATCTAAGTATCACTTAAATTCAGAGCCTTGTCTAGGAATAGTGCAATGACTAAACTGTTTCAGTGCCCTCTGAAATAAATCACTGCTACCACCAACCTCCCTCTCTGTGGGACAAACAACTTCTGTAATTAACACTGCCTACCCTCTGTAATGCCATGACGGTTTCTATTGCTAGGCATTCCTCGACACACTCCAGGACCTTGCCAGCTCTGCTTAAATTTTTAATTTGATTTTAAGCAGAGGGTAATTTTACAATTACTTACCAAACTAATAGTCTATTATTTCAAAGACAATCTCTACCAGGGCAGCCTCTATTTATGTGTTAGGACGTCCGAACTCAGCCTATGTGTTGCACAATAAAATCTCAGAATTTGGGAACATTTTTCTTCACTGATTTTCACTTGCTTTGACATCAAGTGGAGGTCACAATCATTCTTCTAAAATGATACAACAATGACCTGATCCTGCAATTCTTTCTCACAGATGAAACTTCCCAGTGGGATCAACAGGAACTTTGCTCACAGCCATGCTGTCTAATAAGATCTTAATATGTGTTCATTAACATGAAAAGCAGTAACCTAACCAATCTGAAAAATACAGTGAAGCATTCTTACAGTCATCCTCCTATTGAGAACTGTGGCAAAAATGCTTTATAACAGAATAAAACATTAAATTTTAAAACTGCTCTTAAGAAAACATTGAGGGAACAGTTTAACACTCAGGTAACAGAGGATAGAAGAGTTAAAACTCACTCTGTAGCTCCAGGTCAGCAAGGTTGCTTACACAAGGTGCAAGTTCTTCCTCAGTTATATCTACAAAATTCAGTCCAAAAACCAGTGGAGGGTAACTCCTGGCCTGCCCAGAGTGCAGCAGACATATCCCCCACTCCTCCTCTAAGCAGCGGCATTGATCTCAGCAGGGCTGGCTATGACAGGAGCCAGCCTTCAGTGTGAGATCTGCTCTGAGCACCAAGCCTCCAGGTGGGCTTGCAGCACGATCCTGAGTCACTCCTGGGCACTCAGGAGGCGTCATGGTGTCACCCTTCTGACACCAGTGCGAGGAAACACATCCACGTCTGGTGCAGAGAGGTGTTGTTCCAGCAATGTCACTGCCCTGGCCCTACGGAATGCGAACAACAGGAGGCTGCAGCAACAGCAGAGAGTGAGTTGGTACTGGGAGATCACGAGGATCATAACTGCCACTACCTCTTTGCTATCAGACACCATTTTCTCCCACAGGTCTCTGCCCTAATACTGCTTCCAAACTGAATACACACAAGTAAGGGCATTGGCAGTGAGGGGACCAGAATTGTCCCCTGTCTGATAGGGTAAGTTCAAAGCAATCAATCACTCAATGCAAAAGAGAGACAAAGTGCTGTGAGCATCACTGCACCAGGATGAGCAAGCATTCAACAGCAAGGCTCTGGGAAGACACATAATAGTTATTTTAGCAGAAGGAACTCCTTCTGCAAGAGTTGACAATGACCACATGATCTATAAATGCGTAGATAGAACCCATAAACAAAAAGATGAGTTTTGAAATATTTTTGAAGACAGTCCAGAAGGCAGTATGGAGCATGCTTATCACAATGAAGGTCTCTTCCAACCCAAACCACTTTATGGTTCTACGAGACAATTCTATGATATAATAGAGCTTGAGTTTCAGAAGACTGATGGTTTGTCTGCTGTTGATTTGTATTTGGCATAAAGCTGGCAAGGCTATACTGACCCCTTGTAATTTAGCTTTTTGTATGCAGCTTCTCACATGACTCTAAAGGTAAGGATATTTTCAAAAGGAAGCATTTACAAGAAATTAAGTCAAGAGGCAACATAACACAGTGATGGCTGATAACATGTAACCTCTACATGCCAAGTTCCCAACATCACTGCTCATTAAATACAAAACCAAAGGCAACCCCCTAAGTCCCTATTAATTTCTGATTTAGGCAAAATTCCCCTCAAACCATCACAAAAACCTCTGAATTTGACCTGCAAATAAGATTAGGTTTTCTGGCATCTCCCTCTCCTTCCTCTCTTCCTCCCACCTCCCAAATAAATGAGCCATGGGAGTACATCTGTGGCCATACATCCTCTCTCCCTGACTTGAGACTAGCCAGGAAAGGCAGCTGATGAGATCTCGGCACGGGGTGAGCCCCACTCAGGCGTGGGTGCTGCGCTGGGGCCAGGCAGAGATGGCTCAAGATGCACTTCACAGGCATCTGTCCCACACAGAGCACATACAGCACCGCTATCAGCATCATCTTACAGCCTCGCTCCAAAGCTGGGGGAGACAGAAATAAGGCTCAGCTTAATAATGTGACTTCACATTCCTCAGTTCCAAAGCACATAAAAGCTTTTTGATTGAACACACAGGGTTTTTTATAACCATGAGCAAAAATTGAAATTATAGCCTTTCTGCCAAAGAACACAAATAACTGAGTTTTCACAGAGGAGGTATTACACCTAATGCACACTCCTCCCTCCCCCAAAATAAAAGCACAGCAAAATATTTAATACAAAACAAAGCCTATTTTTCAATTGTCTCCTTTGAAATGCGATTGAGCCCTTTGCTCATCACTACAAGAGTAGTATTCAGAATGCAAGTTAAGATTTACCTGCAAGCCAAAAGCCACAACAGTGTAATTAGATCCATTTTGTCTGACAAGTACAAATTTCCAAAACAGACCAGGCCTTAAACTGTCAGACTGATGGCACACACCTGCCTGTCTGAAACGAGCACAACCAAGGAGCCCAAGCTGACTTTACACAGGTTATGACACTGCAAATGGGTAGTTTACCTCTGTACTACTGCACCAGCTAGGTTTTATGAGGGAAACAGCACCATAACTCATGTCTAGGCCATGACAGATCCCCACAGTTCGGCTCGATGGAAAAGTTATGGCAGAGAGCTGTAGGTGCTTGTTGCTTTGCACTTCACAGTAAACATGCCAAAGCCCAGAATTAGCTGCCTATGGATTAATCCCCTCGGTATGAGTCAAAAGCAGCCTTTCTTTTCTGTCAAGACGGTGCAGAAAGCTACCATAAAAAAAGCTACCAGCTCTGTTAGCAAGTCTTTAATATTTACAAGCTGGTGTCTCTACTAATTTGTGCAGCACCTACCATTCTAGCATGGTAAATGGGTGTTAATTGACATAACGACTCAAGTCTACTAATTCCTTATAGAAATGCTGCAGTGATGAGATCAGTTACATTCGGTGATCCCAGGGGCTGGCCCCAGTGGAGCACAAGTCTGTGTACAGTCAAGAGCAACCTCCAAACGCTCAACTCGTCCTGGGGAACCAGTCCATGCTGCTTTTTCTGTATTTAGTATCCATGATGCTCCTGGAAAAGCAGAGGCATAAATAGCTAACCCATAAAGATGCCTGTACTTAATCGTCCCCTTCCAATACCCCACTGACTGCACTTGACTGGCCAGGCATTTTATTTCCTTGCTCACACCTGACCTGAAAAATACCTGTATAGGACAGACAGATACATGGATAGAGGAGCTGCAGTCTATGCTCTGTACACAGACATGTATAGGAGGTGGCAGACACTGCAGAAAACCTTCAGTGGGCAGCCACAGCCACACTTTAAGAGCCACCCATGGGGTAGCGCAGCCTCCATCGGAGCCACAGTGCGTTTGCTCTTCCACTCCCCATACACATCCATGTCTGAGGTTCCTCAGCCTGAGAGACAGCAAGAGTTACTCTTTTTTTCCCAGAACCATAGCCTTTTTTACATTCAAAAACCAAAACCTGGTATTTAGGCTGACATACAGATTAGTAGTGGGCACCCTCCCGCTTAAAAGGCAGTATTATCTGCTCAGATATAGATGAGGGTTTTTTCTTTTCATGAATATTACACAATCTCACTGTTGTTTTTCCAGGACTTTCAAGCAGGCAGTTCACACAGGAGAGAGCAGGGATCTCTGGAAGCCATCTAGTTCAACCCCCTGGCTCAAGCAGGGCCACCTAGAGCCAGTTGCCCAGGACCACATCCAGCTGGCTTTTGAATACATTCAAAATATATTCAAAAATATATTTGAGGCTGTTCAAACACAACCTCTCTGGTCAGCCTGTGTCCGTGCTCAGTCATCCACACAGTAAGAGAGTAAGAAGCACAGCTCTGGGGTCCAGGCCTGCTTGTGACCACCACATCCAGGTGTTAGTGTACGGGGTACAGACTGCACTGGGAGGTCACCGCAGTGCCTCGGTGACAACCACACATGCATTTGGCAAAAAGTCACTGTCTTGACCTTTCAGAAGTCACTGGGAAGCCTCCATTGCACATTTGGAGGCAGATCTTCAAGCATCGGTCTTTTCAATGCATTTAGAGTAATTTCTAAATACAATTAAAGCCTTTAGGTGCTCGTCTCCCAGTGCAGGTGAACACACCATTCATCCCAGTGTGAATGGCCCCAAACTGAGAGGGCAGGAACTTTCAGCCACATTCTCCAGACTCCTGCTTTTATGCTCATGATGTGAAAGGCACAGTGAAGATGCTGAAAGTCCTTCCTCTTAAGTTTAGGAGGCTGAGGGAAATAAAGAAGTGGAGTTATTTGGTCACTCACTCGATGGTCCCCCTGCCTCCTCCACGGACTGCAGCTTAAGGAGACAACGTGGAGCACCTGACAACACATGGGGCTGTTGCACCAGGCACTGGCTCCTCTGCTGCAGCCCTCAAGGCACGGGTTTTCATCACACTGTCTTGCTGGTTTATAAAGAGCAGTGAAGACCATTTGGGGAGCAGCAGAGGAAGGGGAAAAACATTTCAGCAGTGTGAGGAAAACTTCTTGTCAGTGAAAGACATTTTATGTACTGCCTGTGGCAGCACACAGGGTGTGTTATTTACTGCTCCTGCTTCACAGACATATTATACTGCTGGTTCAGGTGCCACCATCAGAGTGCAACTTATCACCTAGTGACTCACAGCATCCTACAGATGACAGCGGCAACTCTGATATTTCTTTAGCATTCTGGTGACAGATCTGCAACTGTTACAATTAAAGACCCTAGGATTTGTTGTCAACAGTGCATTTGTGCCACAGAGCCCATTGTTATTTGCACACAGAGGCGGGCTAAAATGGTACATGAGAAGAGGTGTTGTAGTCATATCTCATCTCTAGATCCAGACTTAGTTAAGAAAAATAAAAGTTTTCAACAGAAAACACGTATTTGAGGAAAACAAAACAAATCATGTTGTTTTGTGCTGCTGGATTTGTGCTGCTGGATTTGATGCAACAAGCAGGCAGGCAGGGAGCCCTTCCCTGGCTGGCTTGCAGGCTCTTGGGACAGCCACCAGCCAGCCATGCTGGGTGCTAACCCCAGGAGCTGGGGCACACACTGTTCCCTTTGTCTGGAACAGCCTGTTTATTTCTTATCTTCTCCTTCATGGAAAAATAAAACCAAAATGTATCAATTTTTTGTCTGTGTACAGCACAGGAAAAAGTTTTTACCAAAAATGCCACATCACACACAAGAGAAATTATAAGCCCTCCACAAGTCTGTTCAGAAGGGCTCATTCCAGTTCAGTAAGAAAGAAAATATTTAAAAAGTGAATGGAGGCAGAAGCAGCAAATGGGGCAGTGGGAGGCCGGGCAGAAAACCGGGAGGGGAGAGGACAAGGAGAAAGTTACACTTGGGAAAGCATCTTTACTACTGCAGCAAAAACAAGCCCTTGTTGTTTGTCATATTAGATAGGAAAAGCCCTCACTTAGCCTAATTAGCACAGATTTCACTTATTTCAGAGTTAGCTACACCAGAGACAGAAGAGTTGCCTGGTCCATTCCTGAGGAACTTCCATTGCATTGTTCCCCTTGTGACCATTATTTCCTAGTACTTTGTCCAGCCGAGTTTTAAATTATCCAAGTGATGGCATTTCCACAACTTCCCATAGAGACTCCACCATGATGTAATTTATCTTGGAGGTTTTAGCCGTCTTCCTTATATTTAGGATGAAATTAAGAAAATTTATGCTACTAGTTCTCATTATTGTGTCCTTGGAGCACTCTCAACCATTCTCCTCCCTGTCTGAGATTTACATGCTTCAGATACTTGTAAATAGCTGTTCTCCTCCACAGCTTTTCTTTGGCCAAAGCATACAAATTTATTTTAATCTTTATAAATTAGCCCAGGCTGCCCTTTAATCATTTATCTTCATCTCCTCTTGATTCGCCATCTTCGAGGCAGTCAGAAGCAGACAGTTATCTGGGAGAGCCATAGCTCAGTGCCTGCTCCCACCAAAACCAGCAGCAGATCTGCTCCCTTTGGAGCAGGAAAGCCGAGCCTGGGCAGTGAAAACTTGCCTCTCAGCCCTGCTGTACAGCAGGTTTTCATGAGATTCTGGACTGTTACAAAGGTTAAATCAAGACTGATATACAGAAACTCACTGTGTTGCTCACTTATTAAGATCTCTCCACCTGTTTGCTGTGTGTCCCCAGCACAGTGGGGCTGGCACAGGGAACACAGTGCTGACTGGCACGTGTGGAATGAAAGCATAGATTTCCAGAGTTTCAACCAAAAAGTCAAGGTCTCCAGCTGAGACGAGGGAAATACACTGTAACACGCCCACTGCTTCTGCAGATCTGAGCACAGCGGGAGGCATGAAAAATGCACTGAGCTATGGGTTATCCTCAAAATACCTCCCACTTCACTTGGAAGGTGCCAAAACCTGTAAATTCACCCAATTTGAATACAGTTATCAAATAAGATTCCACACAGCACCCTCACCCTTTACTGCCATATATCGCCACGTCTCTCTTATTGACAATTTAGATATCTTAATCCTTTGGTGTTTTTTCAGCTGCTAATTCTGCAACTGCTTTAAAAAATAAGCCCTCGCATCCACCATGATTAATTCATTCTTCATAAGTCCAGGCTGTTTATTGCTCTTTGTTCATTTATGCACTAGCTGTTTACAGATTCTCTTTTAATACTAGCTCTGTTATTTGCTAGAGACTCAAGTCATATTTACCATATGGTAATTGCAGAGATGACATGGACAACAAACAGTGGAAGCTGAGCTGCTACGGCAATTACAGTTAGTGGCAGCAGTCTCCAGGCTATCTGCTGCCCCACCTCCATTTCTTCTGTCTCCACCCTCTGACGGCTTTCCCTGTGGGCTGTATGAAGCCATATGCCACTCTGATCTCGACAGCAAAGACAGGCAGAAATTCACTACAGAATTACCAGACAGGTTGATTCACCTTTTTCCTTTCAGTTTGTGTTCCAGCTGCAGGTCTGCCCTCCCTGGCTGGCTGCCCCGCTCTGTCCTGCCAAGGGCAGGTAATCTGAAATATTGTGTGGAGCTAGACACCCTCAATACCCACATCTTCTTTCTCACCATCACAGCTGCACTAAATTCCTCCTCTGCCTCATCCATGGTCTCAGTTTGCCTCAGATATTCCCCCGAAAGAGTTGCAAAGGACCACATTTCAAAGGGTGGTTAGAAGCTTAATGGAGCAGCTCCTTTTAACCCACTTGGGCAGCTGGCACCCATCGAAATCAGATTTTCCACTGGACACCAAAACATGATTTAAAATTTTCACAGAAAAATCAAACAGATGACTGAGAGGCTACTGCTGTTTTCTCCAAAGAAAGACACAAGTTTATTTCTTGATTCCTACCAGGAGCACTAGGCAGATTCCATACCCAGATGTCACAGGGCTAAGCCAGGTAAATACATGACTCAGTCCATTAAGAAGATTCAAAAAAAAAAATCAAGATTACCTATATGCATTTGCCAACTTGTGGGCAGTGCATACAACAAAGCACTTTGTTTGAAAAGGATGAGACTCCTCCCCTGTCATTTCAAACATGCCTGCAATGATACTCTCCCAATTCCCAGCAGTCAGCAAGTCTTAACTGAGATACCAGTGCAGAACATTTGAAAACTGGATGCAGGGCATCGTGTATCAGAATAATTTTCTAGCAACATATATAATAATCGTACTGCTGTTTATCTCCAAAGTGAAGAAATAGTATTTTCCTGGTATTCAGAGCACGCACTTACACCAGCTTCCTCTCCTTGACCATCCCCTCCAAAAGTCTGTTTTTACCCAAAGTCATCTTAAAAATTAGAACTGTCTTTCCAGCCTAGTCAATCTGTGTACCATCAGAGGAGGGCTGGCAAGAGAGAAGAGAGACAGAGTGCTTAGGACCAGATTTTCTCTGGCGTAAATCAGCATAGGTCCAGTGTGCCCAAGTCAGCAGAGCCAGTTTATTCTATTGAAAGAGCTGCCTGAGGAACTCTGGCAACATTTCATACAACAGAAACCTCCAAAAAGAAACCTTCATCTATTTCTTCTTCACAACCCACGTCACGCACAGCAACTGGGGGCATCTTCCTACTTCCTCCATACAACTGTATTCCTGTCCATCCTGCCCTGGTTCCTCCCTCCTCCCAATATTCCATGCTGGCCCCAAATCTGCTACAACTAGTCCTGCCAACAGGAGCAGCAGCTGAGTCATGGGAGATGACCACTTCAGCCAAATGCACTGAAACCACACAAGAGAAGGAGAAAATTCTCCTTCCCCCCCCAGTCCCAGACTGCAGCACACAAGGCTGAGAGTCTCTCTCCTCCACCATGTGCCCAGTGTCACCTTGGATCAGCACGTGAAGTGCCTCATCCTGGAGGTAAAATGACAGGAGTCACTGGCTTAATGTGTGTGCTTGGATAACATACTCATCCCACGCAGCACGGTCTGTACAATCTATTTAAGCCACCAGGGCAAAAAGAGGACAGCTTCTGTCCTGACACTGAGGGGCACAGCCACCATTATGGATGCTAGTAGTCCCATATCTCCATCAGTTTTACTCAGGACCTTGAGTCCCCTTCAGGGACAGCAGAAATTATCTTTTCATCCTTTTCTGTGAAAAGAAGATTAAAACTGAGATGCATTTAACTTGCTTTCAAGTCCAAATCTCTCCTAAGACCCTGCTACAGCAAGAAAATTGCAGAGTCCCACTCTTGCTGCAAGTTTCAGTGAAGGACTGACCTGAGCAACAGCTGAGGCAAGAGTAACAGCCTGTTTTCACACCCTTACTCAACACTCGCTTCCTACCCCTCCTGCCTCAGTCCAGAAAGACTCTCATGCCCAGCCATACTTCTGTGGTGGTGTCCTGAACCCGGCTCCTCCTGACATTGCTGATGACAGCAACTCCTGTCATCTGGGAAACCTGTCACAGGCAAATGCTTTGCCAAAACAGAAGCAACAGTCCCCCAACACCAGCAAGTGAGGAGCAATGGGATAGGAAGAGTGTTACCCCAGGCAGAGCCACCATTAGTGTAGCATTCAGGTCAGTGACACGAACAGGTAAAAGAATCACAAGATCTTTGACAAAATGATGGTCACTTTTCAAGACAAGCAAAGCCCTGAAATTAATCTATTTTGCAGTAGGAGTTCAATGAGCAGACAAGTGAATAAAAGTGGGTACTCAATGAATTTGAGACCTGTATCAAAACAACCCTCCACTCTGAAAAGATCCTTCCTCTGGCCATTCTCCCTGACCTCTGGTCTCTGCAGATACACATAGGAACACTTCTGGGTCATCCCCCTGACCCCTTCTCCCACAACACCCTTGTGGTCCTTCCCAAACCCAGCTACCGAGACCACGGCCCCTTTGTCTGGGGAAATTGCAGCAAGCCCACCCATACCTGGTAGCTGTTGGCTCCTATACAGACCAGACCACCTCTTCATGCTCCCTTTGCAACAGTAAGTACAGGAGCTTTCTGGAATGCTGCACAACCCAACGTAACTCCCTCAGCCTTCTTTGGGAAATTAGCTTTGCTCTGAGGGACAGAGGTGGTCAACCAAGCCAAAAGAAGCTCAAGGCCAACACCAAGAGAAAGCTCACAGACTCAGGGTATTTCATCTAGCAAGCACTGGAAACTTCTTTAACTCTATGCTGTGCATTTCTGCAATATGTGGAACACAATGCTGTAAGAAACAAATTAAATACTCTTAAGATTCAGGAAAAACAGATATGCAGGGAGCACTGAAAATACCCGTAGATCCACCAGACAGGATACAGCCCTTCTCTTGCTCCAGCACGTATTTCAACCTCACCAGTGTTTGTGAAAACTGCTAATGTGTGTGTACAGCAAAAGCTGGAAAGGCCCTTCCTAACTCAGGATCTGCACCCTGCCTGGGCCAGCCTCTTGCTTTGTCCCAGCAGCCAAGCCCACACAGACCTGAGAGGAGACAGGCACAGAGGATACGTGGCAGATTGAACTTGTGAGCGGTGCTGTTAGAACACTGGGATGCTAGAAGGCATGGAGTCGTTGAGGGAAGTCAGGAGTTGGGGCAGTTACTGAGAATCAAGAAGAAATCTATATATTTAAGAAGGAAAAGCAGAGGCAGGAAAAGCCACAGCTAGGGGAAAGAGGGGTGTTTGTGACTCACGAAGGGATGCACAAAGCAGCAAGGAGATGGATCTAGACAGTCAGCAGGCAAGCCAGCAGATTTTTGGGAGTGACGTAGGTGCACCAAGTGCAGCGGAGCATCTTCTCACCTTCAGTCTCCTGGTGTAATTCCCCAGAGGGGAGGCAGCTCCATCATGCTCTGAAGGTTAAGCTGTGCCTTCTGCCTGGCACAAGAGCACATTGCAGCCAATGGGTAAAACTGCCTACCTACTTAAAAGCAAACCCCAACACTGCCAGGAGGGACAGGCTTTATTTTTAGCTGGGACACCAGCAGGGTCACTGCTGGTGCTGCATTTCCCCATGGAAGCCAGGGTTTCATGAAGTGTGCTGTGTGCGCAGGGTCACTGCGGGGGAAACATCTGTCAGGTCAGCTTTGGGGAGATGGATTATTTAAGTTAAGAGAAGAGGAAACATTTACTAGAAGAAGTGAACCTGAAACTGCTCTGGAAGGTTAAAATGAAAGGAAAAAATGAGGCTTAAAGAGTCCTAGTGGGTGGTAATTTATGTGAGGCCAATGTCTAGGGCATCCATCTCCAAAATGCTCATACAGGAGAACACCCCATCATGGCTAACTCCAGCAGCATTCCTGCCTGCCTGCCTCCTATGACCAAAGCTTTGAAAGGCTCATTCTTGTCTAGGGGCTGCCAAAGCAAAAGCAGCAGCAAGTCATTATCCCTCAACAGAATCCTTCACAAAGGAAAAGTACACAGACGCCCACCTTGCCCCACACCTTGGCACACAACAAGACTGAGAGCTCCACCTCACCCTGGTCTCTGGGTGCTCACACGGTGCCCCGGTCAGCACCGAGGCCAGCAGCCTCCCCAGGACTCCCACACCGGCCAAGTGCAGCACCCGGCACGGCAGCAGCACAAACTGAGCCCGCGGCGGTCCCGTGAGGACAAGGAGTCAGGTTCTCCCTTGCTAGTGGGTTTCGTGGGTGCAAACCTAATAAAACACTTGGCACTGCTCCCACTTGCACTGCCAGGGAATGCAGTCTGGAGGCTTCAACATGGAGAGATTGCTATTGATGAAGTGCTGAGTGCTAGTGTGACGCTTTCAAGGGACTTGAAAGAATTGAGAGCAGAGGGGAAGTTCTCATTTTATTCTCTTCTTGAAAAACCTGAGTCCATTTGGCATGTTGCATCTGAGAAATAGCTTGGCCTAGACCCTCTGATTTTTTTTTAATCAGGATCAACCCCTATGCATGTTCTTGGGAAGATTTTATATTAAAAATTATTTTGTCTTTTTTTTTTCCTGCTTTTTGAGCCTCTTAATAGCTTAAGAAGTGCTTTGCAGACCCCATCACTCTTAGACTCTTTGCAACTAATTTGCATTCAGTACTATCCATTTCATCAAGCGCAGACTTCAAGGCTGAACCAACTCCAAGCCTTAACTGCTGCAGGCAATTCAGGCAGCAGCTTCACAGGTGGAAGCAGGGCTTCTTAAGCCAACCTGAACATTTTCCACCTCTGGTCATTTGTTACCACTCTGCTCTAGCTCTCCCCTTGTTATTGGCATAACTGTTTGCATGGCTAGGGCGTGAATAAGGACCAGGAATCTATCTGGCAGAAAAGCAAGCTGAACCCACCACCTGGGCACACGTGCCACTGTGCCAGTATCCTGCAGGGGTGGGACAGGAGCAGAAACAAGCAGCCAGGGTGGGAAAGCTGTAGAAAACAAGGTCTAGATGACAAGTAGACAATGTGGCGAGTGCATTAGCTGTGTGGGCAGAGGCAGGTTTGCCCCTTGCAGCAGTGAATCCTGTAACACCTCCTGGACTATGGAACAGTCTTGTCCTGCAACGCACAAGGGCAGAGACATATCTCTGTCTCCATTATTCCCAACTAACATGCGTGTTCAAGAGTCACTGGATAATCCCAACCAAAACCAGAGAAGAGGATAAAAGTGCTTATTAAGTTGAACTTGAAGCTCAACATCAAGATACTGCTTCCCAACAAGGAAGGCCTCCCCCAAGGTGGTAAACCAAGACATCCACGTCTTAATGACCCAAGACAAATCTTCCTGACAGGAAACAGTACGGAGAGCAAAAGCACAGGTTCTTCACACAGAGCATTATTCCAAGTACCCTCACCAGTGCATGGCAGAAGCAATGCTGCCTTTGCTAATTTGTGTGGGGGGAGCTGTGGCACTGGGGCAGTGGTGGATTTCACAGCCTGCCTGGACCCTGGTCAGGGAGACAGACTCTCTCCTAGCTCTACTTACACTGAGGGGAGCTAGGCCACATCCAGAGTGAGCTGCAGCCTGACTGCAGAGTGAGGTGCAGACATGCTCTAACCCTCCCTTGCTTCTGCCCCTACTCTGGGGATGGAAACGAGCTTTCACCAGCACACAGCATATGAACACACTGGCAGGGCACCTTGTGCTGTCAGCACTGGAGTCCCACGTTCACTCCTGGACATGTCACCTTCAACACAACCTCAGCAGTCAGATCTAAGTGCCCTCCCGCAGGTACATCCCTGCATCACTACACTTCTTTTGATTAAAACTGTATTCTGCGATGCTGCTGTTTGCTTTGAGACAGCCTCCAAGTACCAGCCTAGGAGAGGGGAGATGAAAGCCATGGCAATGCAATCTCATCTGTCTATAGTTTCTAAAACTCTTTGACACCTCACCGGTTGCAAAACATGCCCAGCAGCATAGGATATTTAGTATTTCTGATTGCTCTTGACCTGGCTGTCTCTGCTGCTGTCCTGAGTTAGGAGACTTAGGTAAAAAGACAGCAGAGTACAGGAAGGCAGCAAACAGAGCAAGCTCAGCTTTGTAGCCTTGAAATAATCTGCTAGTGAATGGAAACAGAAGCTTCTCCCTAAATCTGAGTGCTCTAGAAGAGCTCCCTGTTTTATTATGATGGAAAATCCTCACTGGAGTGTTTCGTTAGAAAACAAGCTATCATAAAAGAAATGTTAAGAGCCCTAAGCTCCCTTCTCTCCCATGATGTCAACTGTCAGAGACATCAGTGACAGCTCAGCTGTGTGATCAAAGGCTCCAGCAAGCGGATTTAAAGACAGAATTACCAGAAAATTGAGAGTTGAAGGAGCATGGGGGCATGATCATCACCTATTTATAAATGTGTCTTATGGGGCGAACTAATTACTTTATGATGCTGTACTGCAGGAGCAATGGCACCTGGGTCTCACTGTGACACTGCCAAGATGGGGTGGTGGTGCTGCCTTCAGAATGGCATGACACATCCCTGCCACCTCATGCTCTGTTATTCCTGCAAAACCCTGTGACAGAAATGCTTCATGGGGAGGTTGGGAGGCCATCATGCTGAACTTCACGTAGTCACATCCGTGATGGCCCTCAACCACAGCTTGCAGCTTAAAGCAGTAAGGCAGAGAGGAAGAAGAGAAGCCAGCTACAGTCTATACCAGGTTAGTCCTCAAGCAGCCCAGAAGCCTACTGAAGCTGCAGGAGACTTAAGGTGGTTCCTGGATCTCATTCTGCAGGTAAGCAGGGACATGAGCTGGAGCTCCTCTCCAGCCCCAAACCCCACAGGTGACCCCACGTCACTGAAATCAGCAGATTCGGGACCATAAGCTCAGCAGCACAGGTGTTTTAAAGGCTCCCCAAGAACAGCTTATCATCTCATGTATCTCTCAATGCATGAAACTCTTCAGGACAAAGACTATAATTTACTAGACATCTGTATGGCGCTTGGAAACATGGGCCCCCAACCAGGCTGATGCCTTTAGGAGTTACCGTTACCTAAACAGTAAATCAACAATAGCATTAATCTATGCCACAATACCTCAACACAGTGGGTGATGGTTGATGGAGCATCACAACTATCAATTTCCTGGCTTCAGAGGCTTTTTTTCCCTATTAAGAAGATGTTTTTGTCATTGTAATTTAATTTCCTTCACTTTTTTTAAAATACAGAATTAGATATTACTGCCTGGTTTATTAAAAAAAAAAAACTGGCCAGCAATCAAAGCCATATTTTTAACTGTGAAGCACATGAAAGGCATCTGAAACATGACAGCAACAAAGAACAAGGAACTATTTGTCAACGCCACTTGGTCATTGGGGAAGCTTAGGGGAGGAGACTGATGCTGTTTGTTTAAAACAAGCAAACAAAACCCTGACAGACAGACCATTTATCTGTATAGTGCTTCACTTGAAAATACTGGCGAAGGGAATACATCTTCACTTGGTTTCTAATAAAAGTGCTGACACACGCTGTTGTGGCCTTGCCCTGCCTTGGGGATGGAGGATGCCTCTCATAGGAAAGACCTTTTGAAAATAAGGGATCAGGCACAACACAGCAGCAGGTCAGCCTAGGCCCTTAGCAACCTGTCCAACCTCCAACACCATAGCATCTGCCAAGCTCAGACCAGTCTCCTCTGACTTCAAACCTACTAGTTTCAGAGGAAAGGAGAGGAAGCAGGAAGGGGGGATTCATCCCTGAGTACCTCTTTCCTTCCTCCAAGCCAGCCAAGCTGAGGAACAGTGCCCTGAGCATCCTAAGATTGCCATGCAGGACAACTGCCCATGACTCCCAACAACAGTCTGCTCCAGTCTGCCTAGATCAGACAGGGCAGCTCCTGCCCTACACTGGCCCAGCAAGAGCCTACGGAGCACAGAACGGTGCATGACCCAGGCTGTGCTTGGTACTGCTCCACATGTGCTCTCCTGTTCTGGGTACTGGTGTTGAAGACTGCTTCCCACACTGCCCAGGGCAGTGGAAAGGACTGTCCCACCTGATGAGGCCATCTGCCATCCCAGGTGCCATCCTGTCAGGTGGCAGCCTTGCAGAGCAAGAGCATGATCTCTGCCAAAACAAGTGTAGTGCAGAGGGGTGTTACGATGGCTACAAATCTGCCTTCCCTCTCACCCACTAGTTATTGTAACCATGTCCTTACCAAATCCCCAACGCAAGAGAGAAATACTGTTAAAGATACAAATGAGACCCGGGGCCTGAAATGTGCCTAAGCAGTACACTGGAGGTATGCGAAAGACCAGAAGCATACTTGCATTTCCACTCACTTGGGACCTCAGCAGCGGGATTGCTACAGTCTGTCCTACCTTGGGCATTTGAGCAAGGCTTAAACTACCCACTTT
Organism: Oriolus oriolus; assembly: GCA_013400235.1. Classification (NCBI taxonomy): domain Eukaryota; kingdom Metazoa; phylum Chordata; class Aves; order Passeriformes; family Corvidae; genus Oriolus; species Oriolus oriolus. The sequence goes on along the minus strand of VXBT01001141.1, from coordinate 61,110 downwards.
GGCTTTAGGTAAAAAAGCCACCAGACTGCTGTACTGCACCTCTTGCCCAAGGATCCTCATCAGTCGTCCCTTCCCCACACTGGTTGATACTACACCCTCCTATTCACAACACGGGGTAGCCAATCTGCCTCATGTTGCACACTCATGGCAGAATTGAGGGCTCCAGGGCTGCTCCCGCTCCTCCCCAGCCAGCCCTCGGCAGTAGCTGGACATGCTCTTTTCCAACATCACTACTTCTATTCAGGAAACAGTTCCAGCTGAATACAGAAGCACAAACATGAGCACCAAATGTGACTTTCTCAGCTAAACCATGATCAGGATAAACAAATGCTTCCAATAGCAGTGGACGGAGCAGGATTAGGGACTCCCTAGAAATGCTTGTGCAGCAGGGAAGTGATGCCTCTGCCCGCTGCACCAAACCTACAGAGCACCTTCAAGGCCTCTGTGTATCCCCTCTGTGTCTTGTGTCCCCCAAAGCCAGCTCCGCTGTCCTGGGCCTCCCGCCAGTCTCCCAGGGAGCACAGGATGAGTGCTCCTGTATGGGAAGGTGCTACCGACTGTTACCTAAGTCTTCCAGCCCTGTCATCTCCAGAAATAAAAAAAACCAGCTGAACAAAATCACCCTTTTGCTTTATACAGAGATGTGTGGAATTAAAGAAACATACATATAAGCAAAAAGAGGGGGCAGAAGTGTGTAAGGCACCCCTTCTCACCCTGTCCCTCCAGTGCCTCCCCCTAAATCTGAAACAGATTTTTAGGGTAAAATCCCCAGAACAAGCCGAGGAACAACCCAAGAAGTCAGAAACCCAACCATTACACTACAGCTCCATTGGAGGGGGCAGAGGGGGAAATGGCCATGGCCTCACGTTTTACTGTAACAGTAAAAAAACCCAAAACCAACTGCAATGGTTTCATCTCTCACCCAGGGTGATCAATACTTTAGACACAGGTGAAAAACCATAAAGCCCTGAAGCAAGGCTGGGAGAGAGGTAGAGTATGAAATGAACCCACATTTAGGTCAGCCCTCATGCGTGTGCATGTGTGTGTGTAGAGTTCCTGTCCCCCTGCCATGGGGGGCTGCGGGCCTGCCGGCGGCCCCGTGCCCTATTTAGGGCAGCGCCTGGCGCAGCAGCTATATTTGACACCGGGGGTAAACAAGCCGGCCCCGGCGGACGGAGCGCGACAGCTGCCCAGGACGGCGGCCCCGGCGCCCCCGCCCCGCGGCCGGGGATGGCCCGGCCCGGCCTCTCCCGGGAAAAAAAAAAAAAAAAATTAAAAAAGGAAATTTAAATGATGGGGGAAAAATTTTTTAAAAAGGAAATTTATAGCACTGCATGAGAGCCGCTTCCCCCGCCTGGCAGCCCCGGGCAGAGCCAACCCCCTCCCCGACCCGGGCTCCCCGGCATCCCTGCGGGCCGCGCCGCGCCGCGCCGCCGAACCGGGGCACCCCCGCCCGGCG
>VXBT01001141.1:0-59231 GCA_013400235.1 Oriolus oriolus | reverse complement strand
GGGGGGGAGGGGGCTCCGCTGGCTCCCCAACACAAATCCTTCCGGTTCCTAAAGGGAGCTCATCGCATCTCCCGGTGATTCACCGACGGTGTGTGCGGGTACGGGGGGGTTCGCCTTTGCATGTCAGTCCAAGTTGCCTCGCTCGCTACAAAACCTGTGCTCCCTTTTGCAGCTGTCAGGGAGAGCGGGGAGGTGCATCTGGAAAAGGGGGTGGGGGTGGAGGTAAAATGTTGATAAATCCACCAGCCTTGATCTTCAGCTCCGTGCGGTGGAGTTTGGGGAGGGAAGGGAGATCTGGCGAAGAGGGAGGAGGGCGAGGAGGACGGAGATGAATGGGGGTCGAGGGAGGGAGGAAGAGAAAATGGATTGTACCCCAGATTGCCACTGAATCTGCTGGGCTTCCCCCGCTCCCGCGCTCACACCATCGGGGCTCGGTGCAGGCTTCCCAGCATTACGGTGCACGGCAAAGCGCTGAGCCTGATTTCTGAGAGCCAGCGAGGTTTGCACAACTGCAGCAAGAAGCCAAATCAAAAAGCCAATCTGCGAGCCTCCAAACTCCACGTCACCTATCAGCTGGGAGCGAGCGCTGCAACAGAATTACAAGCCATGCATATTTATTCCTCCGAATCCAGGGGGGGATTTTCAGATCGTTTAAAGCGAGACACGGTGAAACCAAGGCAAACCCTTCCCAAAATAAATAAAGGCAGAGCACGTCTTGCATGTAACACGCGCGCGCACACCTCTACGAGGTCTCCATCGGTAAATATAGATAGAGGTTCACACTCACTGAGCGGGGATCACTCCTGTGCCATCCAAGTATATTGACTTGACTTTGTGTATTTCAAGCAAGGAGGGGGAAGAACATGGTAGTTGAGCCTCGGAGAAGAAGATATTTGATTGCTTATCTGAAATTTAAAGCATCTGCCAAACACTTCTGAGAGATTAAATATAGGCAATATAATTACACAGCCAGAGCTGGTCCTGGTATCCATTTGAAGCTGCATGCTTTAGTTTGTGCTTGCAGAAACCACCCAGTTATTTTTTTAACCAAAGTCAAATAACAAGTTGTGAGACAGCAAGTCATTTTAAGGTAAAAATTACACATTGCCTCCAAAGTTGCTATTTGACTTTGGCAGAAGAGTACTGGGGGGCTGGTTTCCAGGACCATGGAACAAAGCAGTACATTTATGCCTCACACAAGACACATCATGGTATTTGCACATGTTTGTCTCCCCTTAGGATCCCCTCTGTTTTTGCCACAGCAGTTATGGGCAGACATGCGCCTCCAGGAGATTTACCTTCTGGCATAGCTTCTCACTTCTTTAAAGCCCAGGTACTACAAGGCAACCATCCCTGACACTGGGCTGTCCTGCCAAAGAATAGTCTGTTTCATCCTCCAGAGAGAAGCTGTCCCCAGTCCGTCTGTCCCCAGTGACTCCTCATACCCCCTGAGGTGATGAAGGCCCAGAAGCTCTCTGGTGAGACCCGAGCACATGTGCAAGTGCAAACCATCCCTGTCAAAAGCAGCTGAATAAACTGCCATGAGAAACCTGAGCCTGAGTCCTACACCGGGCAAGAACTTTTACCTCAGCCAGGCACAGCCAGCAGATGTACAAAGAGGGAAGAGGAAACGGCAGAGCAGTCGCAGGGAGGGTGACGTGTAAGAGTTGAATGGGCTTCATGCTGCCAAAAATTGATAAGAAAAGCTGCAAATGGGCTGTGGTCCCCTGCAGGACAGCACAGACCACTAAGGCCCTAAAAGTCAGCTGGTGCATTCTAGTTATGGCTCCATAATAAGAGCAGCCCCTGGCCCCTCAACTCAGCATAGAAGGGATCCAGAGACCTGGAAGAGCAATTATCCGTTCTGGTCTGGCTACTCAGTTAAAGTAGCGCATGGAAGTCCAGGACGGATGGCCAACAGGAGGAGGCCACAAGGGGACAGAGTTGCTGCAAATAAGTACAAGATGACAGTACAAAAGATGGTGGCAGAACACCTTGTGGGTCCCAGACTCAGCCTTTTGTCTCCCCAAATGCCACCTGCCATGCCTGGTGTCCTCAAATGACCCAGCAAGGCAGCTTACCAGGTAGGAACATGGTATGGGATGCACATGGGCCAGAAGACATGGCAAGATCCAACATATTCTGAAGTGCCTGACCTCAGGGCACTGGCCAGTCCTGCACAGGGCTGCAACCCTGAATGATGCTCCTGTGTGATGTCAGGGAGGAGAAGGGCTTCCCCATGCCTGGGGGAACACAGGCATATGTGCGTGTGTGGCCCATGGCATTAAAGAGCCCAGCAGCCTCACCCGTGCTGCGGAAGAACCCTTACTGACATCAACACATAAAATCAACAGCACAGCATCAGTGGCTGAAACCCAAGACTGTGTGGATGCAGGGACTCCGGCACTGGCCAGTGTCATCCAATCTCCAGGTGGCCACCTCCAAACTTCACACCCCTGCCAGGGAGGACAGCCCCCAAGGGTGGCAGCTCTCCAGTCACCTCCAACACCAAGCAAAGGAAACCACCCCAGCTGGCACAGGGAAACTCTCTCAACCCACAGCTCATCGTCAGGCAGTTCCAAACAACTGCTTGTGTTTAAGGCTCAGCAAGAGTGGGTCTGGAGCTGAGGAACTGCAGTACAAAATGCTCATCAGCAGGAGCAAGCCCTGGGGGCAATACACAAATTTACAGTTGACAATAACTTAAGACAGACAGAGCTCTTTATGGTACACAGATGTTTCATTTCACCTCATCCCAGTACATAAAATCATGCCTAATACACTTAAGAAACACTCCCAGGCATTTCCCTCTTTCCTTGCCTTCCATATGGGCCTGATCTTACATTGCTCAGCTCAGGCAGAAATTTTTCATCTTAAGAGGGAGTATACAAAATTTTTTACCTCCTTAGTCTTAAATGTGTGCTTGCAAAGTACTTACCTGAGATGAAAGCAACCAAACTGTTTATATAAAAATGCTATTTAAAATTTAAACTAACCCAAAACAACACAAAAAAACCAACCACCTCTTGCTTATATTAGCTCTAGCAATTAAAATACAGGGGGTTCAAATTCCTGGGCTGTTTAGCACAATCTCACTAAACAAGCATGGATATTAGTTTTTAATGACTACCAAGATCACTTATGTTTCAAGTGTTACCTCACCTAAGGACCAGAGCTAATTGTTTTAAACTTACAGAGGGCTGATTTAGACTAGATATAAGAAAGAAGTTTTTTACAATGACAGTGGTGAAATACTGGCCCAGGTTGCCCAGAGAGATGGTAGGCACCCCATCTCTGAAAACATTAAAGGTCAGGTTGGATGGAGCTCTGAGCAACCTGATCTAGTTGAAGATGTCCTTGCTCATTGCAGAGGGCTGGAACTAGATGACCTTTAAAAGATCCCTTCCAACTCAAATTATTGTATGATTCTAACCCAAAACCACTGCAAGTCTACCAAACACTAGTATATTAAAAGAACACAGAGCAGGTAGAGTTAGAATGCACCACTGGAGGTCATCTGGTCCAACCTCCCTGCTCACACAGGTCCCCTAGAGCACGTTACTCAGGATTGAGTACAGACGGCTTTTGGATGTCTCCACAACCTCTCTGGGAAACTGTTCCAGTGATCAGTCACCCTCACAGTAAAGAAGTTCTTCATGAAAGTGTGGGGACATTTCCCCATGAACAATCAGGACCTTAATACTTCTCTCAAACCTGTCTCCAAGCTCCTGAGATTTGAAGCAGAACAAGAAACGGAGGCTTTGCTCTTCTCTTCCTTGTCCGCCTAAAACTAGAGAAGATTTTTTAACTTAATCCATAGCTTCAGCATCCCATGACTTCAGCCTTCTGCTGGCAACCATGCTGATAATAAAGATGCTGACAGCAGAATGTAGTCAACAGCAGTGCTGTTGTTAAAGACAATGTGCATAACAGGCATTGAGTTGCTCTGCCAGGCCAACAGCATCTATTGACATAAAAACCTGCCAGTGTCCTACAAGTTCCAGAGGAAACTCTGGGAGTGAGTTAGCTGAGTCTGAAAGGACCTGTTCTTCCTCCTTCATTCACCAGCTATGCACTTCACACATACAGATAAGAATTTCACACAGTTGCCATCCAAAATTTCAGGTGGATAGGGCCATATTATTGTTTTATTATGGCATACATGATGAGCTGTAGGTTTGGCTCCTCCTTCGAAAATTTCTAGCTGAGAAACGCCTTAGGAATTGCTCCCACTACTGCTGTCCTCCTGTAATCTTTCAGCCCTTGGCCTAATGGCCCAAGAATGGCCACAAACACTATTTCAGCCCTTGTTCCTTGAATACAAGAAGACTGACTGCTCCTGACCTCAAGTTTGTACAAAAGGGCCTGGCACAGCCCCCTTCTCTCATTCAAGATTTGATCTTGGTGAACCTGTGTTACGTTTTGGGCTATTTTTCCATAGCTTTGCTTTTCCTCCCTCATCAGCTTTCATCAGGTGCCTTCTCACATTTGTGTCAGCAGGGATGAGATAATGTGACATTTTATTAGTATGATGCATTTGCAGAGCCTTGAAATGAAGTTCTAAATCTGAGAAAAAAATTACTTTCTAGGCAAAAGAGGAAAGGAGCCACCATGTAGAAGGCAGCTTCAAGCCTATCCATGATTACAGAGCAAATGAACCCAGATCAAATGTAAAACTCTGTTCTTTTTTTTTTTTTTTTCCTTCCACGAAAGCCTGTTTTGCAAACATGGTTAGAGCTCCAAAAGCCAAGCTGGGCTTTCTACACACAACAGTGTGCAAATTGTTATCAAACAAGTTATGGGACACCTGGGACAGTCCACGCACTCTTCATGGCCCTTCCCATAACCAGGGGACGATTCCTCCACAGGTCCTAGCAGACAGGGGGCTTGCCACAGACAGATAAGGATTCTTTGTGTATCCTTTGTACACTGCTCAGAAAGGAGCAAAATATGGGTTTAATCTTTCTGACCCACAGCTGTGTCTGTGACAGCTGTAGGTTGCAGTAACATTCTCTAGTCTCATTGCAGAGCTTCCCAAGAGGTTAAGTGTGGGGTCAGAGGCCACGTTCCTCAGGTCTGGCTTATAAGGAAGGGCAATTCTTTGTGCAGTCATCTTCACTATCACAAATGATTGCAGAGTAAGGTAGAGACAAGCCCATATGCAGGTGACCAATACCACAAACATCCTGGCCTGGGCTTGCCAAGGGTTTTCTTTGCAACTGAATCTAAAGATCTAAAGAAACTTTAGGCAGCATTCACACACCATGTAGAAACCCTCAAAAACTAAAAAACCTAACTAAGGATATCAACCAGTCACTGGGAATTCAGGGCAAGTCAAACCCTTGAAAACTTCTGATGAGAAGTGACATCTTCCAAAGAATCTACCTGACAATGGAAAATGAGGGTACACCTCACAACCAGATTTTGATCATGATGGAATCCAGGACACATGTTAATTCCAAAGTTTTCCACTTCAGCATTGGCTTCGAAAGCTGTTGATCCATGGATTGACCACTGCAGGTTGCAGAGAAGTGGACATCTGTGGTGGAGCATGCCCTCCGCTCAGGGACAAACACCCTGGGGCTTGGCATGGCAAGCCAGTGTGTGCTGGAGCAGGGAACAGGACTCATTCAAAGGGGATTTTTTCAGCATTTTGACTGCCATCCATGGGTGGTGGTCAGGGGGACCTTCTCAGGTTGAGGAGCTCTGAGACTCTCCTTATTTTTGGTCTCTTAGAGCAATAGCTTAATAGCAACTCTATTACAACCTATGTTATATGTTTTTTGAGGGTTTTTATAAGAACTGCTTTTGCCATGAAGGACCAGCAGGACTCTGTGGCTTACAACATCAGGCTATGTGCCAGGACAAGGGGCACATTCAAAAAGGCCACTTCAACTGCAATGACTAGTAATGAGCCACCAGCACTGCTAGAGGTACACCCATTTTCTCAGTTGCAGAACAAGAACATGCAGCTCAGATGACAGCAGTGGAATGGATCTGCTCCTCCCCCACTGTCACTGAGGACCAAGGAACCTGGCCTCAGAGGAAGAGGTTTGGTATGACAGAAGACAGCAACAAATCTTAATGTGGCAAGGAACCTGTAAGCACATCAGCACATTCTGATGGGTTCTTGCATGTGTCTTACAAAGCGTAGAAGAGGATTTAGCTCACAAAGTTGTCAATTCACTTAACAGCTTCCCAAAATAATTTTGAATTAAAAAAAAAAAAATCAATGGGAAAAGTTCATATTTCATTGATTTTGAAACCCAACAAAGACAAAAATCAATTGCACCACCACCACCCTGGTTTCCCTGTTAAACACTGGCACCAAGGTGTTTTTTTCTGCTTCCTGCACCTCATGCTGGCTAATAGCATGAAAAGAAAAAAATCCATGTTTCTTAAACTAAGCCACTGCTTCATGGAGAGGAGGATTCACAGTGACTCTAGAGCAGTAGCTGGTGCTTCAGCCATGCACTGCACACAGGCTGGCTTTCTTAGACCTCTTTCAAACCCTTCCTTCTGCATCCCGTGCCTTCACATTCTGGGTAAGCTACTCTCTGGCCAGCGGGCTTGCTAACAGGTTAAAACTGTGCTGCAATGAAAGATGGTTGGGGTTATGTTACATTGTGGACAGCATATCAGTAGCAGGAGCATGTCATCCCCTGTATTGGCCTCCAGTTCCTAAGGGTCTTCCACAGCAGTTCAGCACCCACCTTCATAAGCAGTGCCTGGCATGGGGTTGTGGGTGCTCAGCTCACGGGCAGCAAGTGCTGGTGTGGCTGAGGGTGCCCCTCCCTCAACCTCCCAACAGCTTCTGCCAGGTAGGCTGGCAAACAAGGCTTCACAGTAGGGTTTGTCTCCACTTTGAGTATGCAAAATGCCAGAGCTGAAGGTCCCCAGCTTTAGGGGATGTTACCAGATAGCACAGCTACAGACCTTGATAGCATTGTCCAGTGGGGATAACAATAAATGCTGGATGAAGATAGAATAAAATTTTACAATTCCTGTAAGGTCAGCAAAACAGCTGAGACCTGCTAAAAAAAAAAGTCTCCTATGGAGTAGTGTCTCTTCCTTTACAAATCTGGGACAAAGTGAAGAGTGCCAGATTGTCTCTTTCCCTTGNGTCGCGTGGTGGGGTGAGGGGGGGGGGGGGGGGGAGGGAGGGTGTGTGTGGAAAAGAACTATAAAGTAAATTAAGATCAGCTGTTAATGAAAGTTAACAGTTTAATTAAAGGAGTGAGCAGCTTGTGCATGGAGAGATGCATCCGTCTCTAGGATACACGTGGCTTCTCTCCAGATCTGGCAGGATCCAGGAAACACATATGGGATGAGTACTTCTGGTGCAAAGTCTGACCCCAGACTGCTCCGATGATGGTGGTAAGACAGACACAGTTTCCCTGGGAAGAGGCCTGTCATCAGGACACCACACAAGGCCTGCCACCTCCCTCAGCACTGAAGACTTGACTTTATCTAGTTGTGTTGCAAAATCATTTTTCTGATATGTGTCATGTTTTGGGATTAAGTGGATGATAAAACACTGGTTATCCCTTTAAATATTAATTTATTCAGGCTCCCCTAAAAGTTGAATTCACAATAATATTATCTCTTGTTTTAAAAAGGTACACAGCCACAAAAGGACTTTGGCACATGCAATATATACCTATCACAGAATGGGTCAGATTGGAAGGGACCACAGTGGGTCGTCTGGTCCAACCTCCCTGCTCAAGCAGGGTCATGCTATACCTATGAATGACCTATATACCTATCTATGCTTAGGTCCTGCTGAACACAGTCCACCTGCCCTAGACATGCCATCACAACCTGAAGCAGTCCCACAGGATTGCTCCAACAACAAGATCCCACCCTCAGAGCAGTCAAAAGAATTCTGATAGAAAGAAGTTTACTTGCGGAGGAGAAAGACACAGCTGTGTGCAAAAAATAGGGTGGTCTTTCATAGCCTGGGGTTTCTTTCTAGAGGGGTTTCTTCTATGCACAATGGGTATTTTGTGCCGTACTTTGTACAGAGTCCTACATTCAGTCTCTGCCCTCTCCTCTGCCCCATTCTGTACACTGTCTCCCACCTACACGTACCTCTGGCCCTCGCTCCTCTCACCACACACCCTCTTTAAGCCCCTCTTCGTGTTGTTCCTGGGGGGACATGGCTGTTGCTCTTTGCCAACCCTACACATAAACGGCAAGCTTGGAGTAACTCTCCATGATCATTGATTTGTATCCCAGAATGTGCAGAAGCAGTTTTGCTCTGGAGATAACAGGGGGAATAACTTGGAATGGCAGAAGCACTTCAGCCTGGAGAGTCTTGGGCTGCCTGTCTCTGGCTGTCAGCGTGCTCCTGGCAGAGGGAGGCTATGGCCATTTTGCATAGGCTCTACGTGGTTTCTCGCATCCATTCTTGCACTGCTGACCATCTTGGAGCTACAGAGCAGCAGCTTCCAGAAATCATAGTCACACAAGTTGCTCACAGCGTTGTTTACCAAACACACCAGCCTCACCCCAAAGGCCAGGAGCAGAAACAAGGTAGAAAAACCCACCTCATCTCCACGTGCCACTAAGAGATTTGTCAGGGTTCACCAGCCACCTGAGCCACACACAGCAGGAGTGACCCCACATCACTCGGCACAGCTGACAGCAGACAAGACCCAGCTGGCAGCACTCACTGTATCACAGTAGAGCTCTAGCATACCATGTACTTCCTACAGACCAGGCATTCCAAGCCTCTCCTTCCACCTGCCTAGTTGCTCACAACTGGGAAACTAGGACTTTGGAAACTGCTTCCTGGCTACCAAATTTCCCTGCAGTAGGCCAGCAAGTCCCAGAGCTATGGGAGGGACAGACCTGCTGGTCCCAGCCCTGCCCTGGCTTACTCCAGGAGCTTCAGCAGCACCAGGCAACGCCTCAAATGCAAGGGCGCATGACTGATCTCCCAAAGCCACTGCAAGGGCTAATTGCTTGACCCTTGTTTGAGATGCTGTCCAGAAGATGAAGGTGTGGTTCAGCACACTGATTATGTGGCTCATTCCAGAAGCTGTGTTTACTGGGCAAGGGAAATGGCATCCCAGGAGTGGCAGCATTACCAAGCAGCCTCCTTCCCCAGCATCATGTGGTTTTGCTCACACTGCAAGAGCAGTAAGCCCTGCAGTGCTCAGATTCCCTTCCAGCTGGTTCTGCTATAAACCACTGCACTCCCCTTTCAGCCGCTGTCCATACTGCCACTGCCTTCAGCTGCATCTAGAAATGGACTGAGCCCTCACTCTATATGGTTATATTCCTATGGTGTTCTATTTAACATCTTTCTAGGGCCCCCTCAAGTACTTTCTTGAGAAGGAGAGTGTAGGGATGGCTCCATGTCCTACAGGGCACAGACAGCACTGTGACTGCTGCTGGGAGACTAGGGAAAGAAAAGCCATCAGCTGCCATCCCTGGGGAAAAGACCAATGCTCCACTGGCTGGCAGAGCATTATCCCCTTGGCATCTCCCCTCTGCCCAGCACTATCCCGTGGATCACCATGCCTCCACACATCCAGGCTGCCACCTGTCACCTACTACCCTCACAAGCCTGGCAGCAGCTCCCTGGCTCAAGTCTGTGACAGACCCACTGTGCTCCCAAGGGAGGTGAAGGCAGAGCTTCCACTTCACATGCTGTAAGGATTCTAATCCCATCCCTGTAACAGCATGCTGGGACAAAAGCGTGCAACAGAGCCATGGGGTGAGGCTTATTTCATCATGCCTTCAGAAAGACAAACACCAGAAAACACCTTTTATCTAGCCTCTGTATAGATTGCTTCCTCCTCCTTTCTTTATTGGTGGTTTTACAGCTTTTTCCTGCCTTGATGAGACAGAGCTGCTGCCATGTGGTATGGACAGGCTGCAAGAGCAGCTCCCCTGTTGGACTTGTTTGGTAGGTATACTGTGATTTTAAGTGCTTTGTCAGTTTCCATGAACAATGAATGTGTGTTGAGAAAAGGGAAAAAAATAAAAGAGAAAAAGAGATATTATTAGAAGGAGGAAAACCTCAATGAGTCCCATCACTTCCCCAGCTGCTGCTGTGTCTAATCATTTTCATAGTGTATCACGAAGTGTGAAATCACCAATTCATTTTATGACAGAGGTTTTCATCTCAGAAGGTGGGGATGTGAAACCATCTTCTGAAGGCAACTGCAGCTGTGGGTTCATTCTCAGCTACCGCCGAGTCTTCCCCCTTACCCCAGGTACCACTGGGGAAGGATGAGACAAAGCTGTCCAAACCAGGTCGCTGGCTTCCTTTGATGAAAACAGGCAGACAAGTGCCAGTCCTTGCTATAGAAATGTCTCAGGGTGCTTGAGATACTGTGCAGGGGAAGCTCCCTTCACAGATTTCTCAACAGCACAGAGTAAATAAGATGCATTCACATTTCCTCTAGGTCTAGCACCTCTCAGCAGCAGTGAGGACAGATCTCTGAGCCCGGGGGCTCCAAGCTGTGGAGCACTAAGAACCCAGACTCAGCCTCCAGACAGTGTCTGAATTGTCTGAGCATTCACTGCTCTTGGCCAGGTCAAGGGCCCCCACATCTTGTAAGACCAATTCAGGAAACGCAAACTCATGAACTTCGCACAGCTGGAGGACCTGCAGATTATCCATCCTCACCGACATCCACAGCTGCCAGTGTGAGACCTCTCTGTCGCGCTCTGCATTTTACAGAGACAAGTGCAACAAGGATACAACCAGCCTGGTGTTACTGCAGCGCGTGGAGGGCAGTGCAGGGAGCTTCCAGTCCCTGGAGTACAGTACAGATGAGATCAAGCCAAGTCCTGATCCTATGGAAATCAGCTGGAACTTTTTCACTGTTAGGAGGATAATGCACACCACTCCATGCGAGCTGCTGAAGAGCCAGGAGGAGCAGTGCAGAACAGTGAAGGGCAGAAAGCAAAGCATGCTGCATCCAACACCTTCCAGGGGGAATTCACAGAAGCAGAATGAAATTTGTACTCTGATCAGAATGTCACAGCCACCAGCCCCCTCGTGGAGCACAACAGACCTTTAATAACAACTGCTTAGTTGATGCCTGCTACTAGAAGGCAAGGTCACAGACAAAGAGGTCATTGGTTTGCTCCTGACCTTGAACTGGACTGGAAGTTATTGCAGTCCCACCAGCACTGCCTGACCCTCTCAACGAGAGTGCAACATGCATGGAGACTTCCTGACACAGCCCACATCCCCCTTGTGTGCTGCAGATCCTCCTCCTTCACACACCAGCCTGGCACAAGGTCACCATCCTGCCTGGCATTACACCCCGACAGTTTTTTGTTTAATAAACCTGGAGGGGAAGGGGCACAAACCTGGGGCAGCAACAGTGAACCTGCTTCCCTGGCATGGAATGGTGTTAGCCAGCATCAGTGAAGTGACAGTCTCCCAGGGCACTTGCCTTGACCCAGTCGAGAAGGGAAGGGTAGCTTGGGCTGGGTTAGCACATGCAGGTGCAGGTGCTGCTTGGTTTTCACCAATGTCCAAACCAGACTGATCAGATCAGAACACTGGGACAGAGAGAAACCCTTGAGCCAGGATACAAAACTAAATCAAAGTTTTATGGGCTAGGATAAAAGGGGAAGTACTTCAAAGTCTGCAACACATTAATTTTCCTTTCTGCTGTGGTTTTTCCTTCCCCCTTGTTTTAATATGATGGATCACTTGATAATGACAGGAGGTCGCTCTGACTGACATGTACACCCAGGATAAAGGGGAGCAGGAAATTGGATCTGAGGCTTTCTTCTGTATTTCCGTGAGTCCTGGAGCCACCAGAAAGAGACCCTTGGTCGGGTTGCTAATGCCATCCCATTCCCCACAGCTGCAGACATGCAGTCCTGTGTTCAATTTCCTGCCATCACTCCTTGTGTCTAGTGCACAGCCAAAGAACAGGAGTATGAAATGTATCTGATTTCGAGATGTACACTCATCAGGCACAAGCTCTGGCTACAGTAGGAAATTGAACTCTTGATGAAAATGGTTTTCACCAGGGAGCCTCCTTGTCCTCTCCTGGCCTTCCCCATTCTGTATTGTCTGGGGCTTAAGGTCACAACTATTGCCTCTTTCACCAAGAGAACTGCTTTAGTATCGGCTTTTCTAGCCCTGCTTTTTCTGTCCACTGTGAGGGAAGCTCTTTCAGTGCACTGAGCCCCTTTCCCTCTCCCTTCCTGTCTCAGCTGCTCTGGGCCACTGTGGAGGTTATACATTGAGCACACCACCTTGGTCACCTTTACTCTGCTGCCTCCAGCATCCTGTAGGAAAAGCTGGTTTGTCTGCTGAAGGGAGCGGGACCTCAACAGGGCAGGGGTAAATATTCTAATACAAGAAAAAAAATCTCTTTTGGATTCAGATCTGGCCTAGCGGGAGATATCGGAACATTGGGAATCTGTTCCTGTTGTGGGCTTTGCTGGATCCTCTAAATCCCATCCCTTGCTCCCTCAGTTGTTGGGCAGTCAGGAGGACACTCTTCTACAAGGACCGTGAGGCTTGCAGGTGCAGACAGCCATGACATGGCACTGGGGCACAAAGTTCTGGATCCTACTGATAACTTGAAGGAGGTAAAGCCTGTGAATCCCAGCCTGGGGAAAGGCATTGCTACTGGTGCCTTTTATCTGAACTGGATTCAAACAGCTCCATATTCTAGAGGCTTCAGAGTCCAAACCTGGGTTCATAGCCTTCACCCATCCCTTGCTACGGACAGCTGTTTGTTCTTTTAGACTGCAACCTGAACAAAGACAGATGTAGTGAAATAGTCAGGCAAGGTTTTTGCTCAAGTACAGTCAAGCAGTCCTAAGCAAAACGCCCCAAATATTTCATTAAAACAGTGTATTTTTATTTTGGATCTATGGGCTGGACAAGCATCTGAATATGCACGGGTTTAAATTGCTTCCCAGGTTTGGGTGATCGACCCTACATCCCCCAGGAAAGCTATTTTAATTGCCACACCACCTGGAAAACTACCCAGTAACAATATTCTCTGCCTTGCTGCCCCACCAGGCTGGACTGTACAGACAAGATATTGATGCAGCAACCTGATGTAATCAAGAGCTATAAAAGGAAAAGCAGTAAATCATTTTGGATGCAACAGTCTGTCTATGCATTTAGCCGTTTTTTATGTTTTCCAAAACATCCAATAAACAAAACTGCATTTAACTATTAACAGTCACACAGCAATTTTCCTTCCAAAGCTTGTGCTCTCACAGTGGGTGGTGGTGGGGAAGGAACATGGCTTGGAAGTAGGTCAAGAAGTGTCCAGAATTAGGAATAATTTTACTTTTTTTTTTCCTTTCCTGCAGGTGAGTCATCTGAAACTTCTCGCTGTTGAGCACAGCTTTTGGAAAAGGTGGCTCTCACTTCTCCTAGCATTAAAGAGTCAGCCATGTTCTTTACTGAGCTTTCCCACAGTGCTCTTATGACTGACCATCAAGCCCACTTAAAAGATCTTAAATGAGAGATAGAGCTCTGAGGGAAGCTTGTGCAAAGCTAACTTTGCAGAAAGGAAGGGAATGAAGGGTTAGGTCTGTCTCTTACACCACAGTTAGAACCATCAACCCTAAAGGGCAAGAGCTGCCTGGGCAGAGGCAGAAACGCTGCTGCAGCTTTCCTCCCTTTCTCCTAGCAGAAGCTGCCATTCCCCAGAGCTGCAGGTTCAGGGAAGCTGAGGAAAAACACACAAGGACAGTAGCAAAAGAGCCTCTTCCTAGAGGACCAGGAGGCCAGAGTCCTCTCCACAGCACAGAAGTGGGTCAGAGTCCCATAGAAACACAAAGCCACCTGGCAGATTTTTAGATACTCTAAAGTGCATTTTTGTTCCAGTCCACGAGATGAGCTTTGCTTTTCCTTTGTATCGCAAGACTTCAGTTTCCAAATAAAGAATCAGTCAAGCTATAAGGAGGGTAAATGAGATCAATAATTCCTATCAGCTTTTAAAGAGACTGAAAGACAGCTGAGGACCTGGAAAGAATCATACATTAGGCAAAAACAGAGGCATTTTCTCATTTTACCTTTATCTACATTCCTGAGAAGCAGGGGAGGACAAAGCTTCTTTCTTTACCTACCTAGCTTCAAAAATAAGACAAACTCTGAGGCCTCAGGAGAGAGAAAACCATAGCAGCATCTCAGGCTTTCCTTAAAAACTGTAGCTGACCTGCCCAGCCTCCTCCCAGCAGACTCATGGCAGATAAGTGCTATTGAACTGGCCATGTCCGCAGGTGAGTGGTTGGTGGCCAGATGTCCCTGACAGCTGCAGAGGTAGTTTAACTTACCCCAGCAGAAAATTTCCTCCATTGGCTGACATTTAACTGCCCTGTTTTTCCCAGGATTTATCAAGAAGTCAGGCACTCAAGGTGACTCATCGCCAGCTAAGCCGGAGCCAGCAAGAGCTGTCACACTGCACAGTGCTCTGGCTGCCCAGGGGGGCTGTCAGTAACGCAGTGACCGGATCCTCCCCTGCCTTAACAACTTGGGCATCGGCCGTGTGTGGCGGGGCATCACTTGGGCTGGATGAACCCCTCCTGTGCACTAGAGGTGTGGATGATGAGGACCTTCTCCCTCTGTATTGCAATGGGGCAAGGCAGCAAAATTCAGTGTCACCAGGGCACGTAGTGAGTATTCCAACTGGCTTGCATGCAGCTACACCCGGATAAATAGGAAGAAAATCCCTAACCATAATCACCTGTCAAATATCTTGCCTTGTCCCCCACTCCCTGTCAGCCTGCTCTTGATTTTCACTGGGTTTGCAGTCAGTTTAGCCTGAGGATAAAGCTGAGCAGGTGAACTGGAGGCAGCAGTCCCCACAAAGCCTGGAGCAGGAGGCGGCAGGGACACCCAAAGGAGCCGGGCAGCAAGAGGCCCTTCACCGCCCTGTTCTGCCAGCACACCCCTGTCTGCGCCACAGACCTGTGACTCCATGGGCCCCCTTCTCCTTCTGGTCCCAAACGCCGGGCTCGGCCCGCGGGCAGGTCTCACTAGAGGGTAGCAGGATGCATTAGAGATGGATGCTGCAGAGCCAGCTGGGCCAAAAGGCATCCAGCCCTCTGGATGCCCGAGAACAATAAACAGGACAATACGCAGGCCACGGCTTGGACGGTGCCACCGCTACAGCCCACACATGGGGCTGGGGGGGAGCCGGCCCAGGGGAGCCCTGGCCATGTGGGCAAAGGGAGGGCTTTGCATCTGGAATTATGCCGAGGGATCGAGGGCAGCTCTGCCTGACATTAATATGTTTGGCACGGCATTAAAAAAGAGGAGCAAATGGAATAGGAGGCCAAAGTAGCAGCCTTGATGTAGGACATGAAAGGAGACATTTGCTATCAGATCAGAGACAAGGAGGCGCCTCTGGAAAAAAACAGCACTTGAATGGCTGCTGAACAGCTGTGTGATGGGCAGGAATTTGGAAAGAGCTGCTTCTCATTCAAAGACACACACAAACCTGCCTTTCCCTGGCTTATTTCACAGAGGAGTTATGCAGGAAGGAGATGTGGGACGAAGCAGTGTTCAAACAGTGCTGATAAATGCTGTGGAAGACTGAATTGAGTGCATAGGATGAACAATAACAATGGAGCAACACAAAGTTTGTCACTGAGATCTCTGTACTGAAAAAAAAGAAGTGGAAATTACTCAGTGTGGGCAGGTAATCCTCTGTTTGAATAATGTAAACTGCATTTTTAGGTTTACTGTGAGAACCAGATTAGTCCAATGGCACTGAACATAGCGCTCATTTTGTGGGCCAGGATCTTTCATTCCAGTTTAGGCTGTAGTGAGTGCCTGCTCCAAAGACATATTTTTAGATACATGGTTTGATTCTCCTTAGATACTAGACATACTGTAGATGACACCATTAAATTATTGTTCAAGCTGGTTAGCACTTTCATACAGAGAAAATAAACTGTAAACAGCTTGTTGCTGCAGAAACAAGGGTATGTACCAGCCATGATGCAGTTCATCTTCTCCCAAGAGTCAAAGAAAAATCTTCATAAAACTACACAAAACACCCAGAATCACTCCTTCCACCATGGAAGTGAAAAGGTCTGAAGGAGCACAGCACAGATTTCATTAGCAATAGCCATGCCACCATGGAGAAGGCAGCATCCCAATACCACTGGGGAGCACATTTCTGCAGATAAAGGGCAGTCACCATCCCTGGACTTGCCTAGGAGGAAGCCCCTACAGGACCATGGGATTTTAGACCTGGAAGCACCTGCATAGACAAGTGACATTTGACAGCAGCCAAGAAGTGGATAGAGCCAGGTCCCAAATGTTGAGTTATGGGAGCAACCAGCCTCTGGTACAATGCATTCTGGAACTTGGCTAGCTTTCAGTAACTTAAGATGTTAAAATTAATATCTTATATTTTTAACTGATCTACACTATTTCAAGCAGAAGTCTTTGAGCCTGAGGCTGGGATTACTCAATGTGTTTAGATAGTGTGGCTTGTGTAAGAAGACAGCCTGGAGGAGGCACAATGCTTTTCCAGGGTTTTGTGACAACGCCAATATCAGAAGAAAGGAGTTCTGACAACCACTGCTATTTGTTTGCACAGCACGTGCACAGGATGACATCTCTTTCAGCTCTGCTCAGGTGGTTGCACATCTTTCTGCCCCTGCAATGTGGGCCCACAGGAACCATGCAGTAGTCCTTGCCTACCACCACATCCCACCTGCAATAACACCTTGAGGAGCCCAAAGGGGAAGATGGTGGTGCAAAGGCACCACAAAGTGTCAGGTCCAGTCTGGGCAAGGGAGAAAAAAAAAACAGAGAAAGCAAACGTTTTCTGAGCTGTGGCAAAACAGCCCTAGAACATGCAAATCATTAGAAGATAAGGAAAAACTGCCCCCAAAACTGCCTCTTGTATTTAAAAATCACACTTGATGGGTTTTGTCTCCATCTTTACAAATACAGGTCATGCAGATAAAACGAGAAAGGTGAGAGGGGTGACAAGAAAGGACAGCAGTGGGCACCACCAGAGTACACTCCTTTCTTTAGGAGGCAATACAGCTCTCTGACTGCTGTCACACCATACCCAAAGCTTGCCAGAACCACAGAGGGACTAGGGAACCTCTCCCGCTGAAAAGCACTGCTGGGAGACACCAGCATGTAGGAGCTGATGGATACAGGGCATTGCCTGTGGCTGTCACTGGTTCAGACCCGTTCTGGGCTCACTCTGCAGATGGGTGTCTCCAGGAGGAGCTGTGGTCACAGTGCCCAGTCAGCCCTCTTTGTTCAAAGCCTTCAGTGCTGGTTTAACCACAAGGCAGGGACAGCTTGCCCTGCCCCAGTGCTGTCCCCTGGGATGCCGACAACTGGGAGAAACCACTGGCAGGGGAGGTGCACAAGGGCTTCGGTCTGCAAAGTTGAGCTTGCTGAACACCACAGAGTCCTTGGCCAGGTGGCAGTTCTGCCAGCACAGCCCTGCCAGCAGCTCCTTCCCAACCCACCCACAGAGGAAAAGATGCCTTGAAGAAAGACTTTGAGTTGGAGGACAACCCGGATTTGGCCCTGTGCAACATTTAAATAAGCTGCTGCAGCTATATTTGGACCTCTGAAATACTCCCAGTGTTTTGAGGTGGCTTCCCAAAGCAATGAGGTGGGTGTTCCTATGGGTCTGTGTGCTCTGTCTCTCCTCCTGTCTCCACAACACTCTGATCCCAGCAGCTGGAAACATTGCCCGGGCAGAGCAAGACAAGAACACAAGTAACTTGCCTGTGTTGTTAGGGAAATGGAAGCAGGACAGCAAGGCCCAACCCCACAAATGGTTATCTTTGAGTGCATAATCCTTAATTATATACTTAAGCAAAGCCTAGAGTAATTTAGTAAGTTAAGCATGTAATTCCACTTTAACTGACGGGTGAGTCCCTAAAGCAAATGCTTATGTGTACCCAGGGCAGCTCCCTAACTCAGCCAAGACTCACTGGGGAGCCAGAGAGGCCACGCTCACATGGCACTGGGGGTGCTTTAGCAAGGTTCCATACTGCTCTGCACACAAGCTGATGACAAAGCCATGCCCCAAATTTGTACCATGAACCCAAATCACCAAGAGAGCAACTCTGGGTGAAAATAACCCACTTTTACTGGAAGAAGGGAGGTGGGGGGACAGATGCAGGCTGAGGAAGGCTGTCCAGTCCCATCCAGACACTGCAGTGGGCAGCCCTAAAGCCTCCTCACCAACTCTGCAACTCTCCACCTTCCAGCATGGCTCCTGCAGCAGCTCCAGGGGCAGCACAGAGGTTGTGGGACCATGCTGCTGCCCAGCCCAGCCCAGTTCCTTCCACAGGTGCCTGCTTGCCAGACTCATGGCCTGGCTGTTCTCACAGAGTCTCCATACTCTTAGGCATGAAGTTTTCCATTTCTACCTTCGGTCAAGTCATGAAGCTGGATATCAAGTGAAAATATACAAGAAAGAGGAGAAAGCCAGCACTGTGGCTTAATTAATCTTAAGTGTGGCTGCCATTAAGCAGGAGGAAGTGTAAACACGAGACCAAAGTCGTGGCACACCGCAGAAACAACACACTTCTAGTGCCAGTACAGCGGAGAAGGGATTTAATGCAACACTCAAGGGAGGAAGGGGGAAGAGATGAAGGTGGCCTGACACTTTTGGGCGCCTAAAGGAAGCTCTGTGACAACAGGACCTGTTTAAAGGTTTACAGCACTAACTGCACATCCGCCTTGTTCAGTAAGGAAGGTCCCAGGAGCCACAGATGACATCTTCACCAAAGCACAGAGAGCTGCAGTGAATGGCCTGGGCATACAGCAGCCAACCCTCCTCAAGCACTCATATCCCTTATGTTTCCTTAC
Organism: Oriolus oriolus; assembly: GCA_013400235.1. Lineage (NCBI taxonomy): Eukaryota > Metazoa > Chordata > Aves > Passeriformes > Corvidae > Oriolus > Oriolus oriolus. The sequence continues at coordinate 40,420 of VXBT01001141.1, read as the reverse complement.
CTTCCAGGGGCGAAAGCGTCCCACCCAGAACTGCATAATGTGCTAAAAACTAGTTCCAACCACTCCTCTAATTCTCACAGCTGGTGCCCCCATTTCCCTGCCAAAACTGAGCCAGGGGGCACAGAGTAAACAGCTGCAAGTGACTCCTAATCATTTGAGCTGCCTGCTGTCAGCACCAAGGAATTTATCCACTGCAGAGGATCATTGTTCTGGGTAGCGTGAATTAGGTTTTGTTTTCTTACCATTGTATGAAGGCTAGGCAAAGGTTAGGAATAAGAAGGAATTACTTCGTTTTCCTGGATGTACCAGAGCAAAGACATGATGCGTCCAATTACAAATGGTGACACTGACAGACTTCTTCTACCTCCTCAGAAAGTGAGAGACAATTTCATTCAAGATCAACTTCAGTAATTTCTCCAAGGCCAATAGTCAGTTCAAACTAGACAGCACAAATGCTCATTGGCATTTCAGAGGTGAACAGCAAGTAAACATTCATAGTTGAACAGATACCCTTCTCTCTTCCTTGTGTTAGACACGATTTTTTCATAGGCAAAAGAAAATCTAAAAGAAAAAGGCATTGCTAAGTAGCTTCCATTAAGGCATGTAACATCACCTTGCCAGAGCTGCCAACCCTCTGGGCAGGAAACCGGGCGAACATCCCAAAGCATGTTGCATGTGCTGCGTTTTATTCCAGCTGGATATACTTTGGAGGGTAGAATCACCTAGGAAGAGATGCGTGAGGAGACAACCAGCAGAGATGCATGAAGGAGGAAGCCACATAAAACCGAGGAGCTGGAAGGGGGAGGAGGAGATGGGTCTGTCCTGGCCAGCACAAATATCACTCCGTCAATGTGTGACTCAGTCAATCCACCCTGAGCCTGACATTTCTCTTGGTAGAAGATGTCCTCTCCCCACTTTCTCTGCTCTAATGCACTGATGCTTTTATTTCAAAAGGTGACATGATTACAAGGAATGCTAAAAATACACATGGGCTTTCATTCCACTCCCCCGTCCCTGGTGGAACAAAATTTCCAGCTTTCCTGTTAGCCACAAACAGTGATTTAATCTGAAAGGCATGGGGGGCAGGGGGGGGAACAAGACCTTTGCTTTTTTGCATTATCTCCTCCTTTTACACAACACTATCAACCAAGGCTCAGACAGAGTCCAGTCTAGTTCATTGGATAACGATTAGTTAGCACTCTTAGCCCAGCCAAAGGGGAGAGAACCTTTCTCCTGCCCATCCTTCAATCTTTCATCCCTGCAGCATGATTCAAGCTCTAGCCCAGTAGCATCCAAACCGTGCTTGCTATTGTCCACTTCTGCTACTCTCCGAGGTCCTCACAGCCCCTTCCTTGCCGTAAGGCTGAGGATACGGCAGACACGCAGAGCCCAGGTTCATCACACGTGAGCAGCCAGACACTCCCCCAGAACACAAGCCTCCCAGGAGCTGGGCACCACAAAGCTCCTGCCAACTGCCCAGCACCCCTACAAGGCCCTGGGGCCGGTTCATAGGCTGGGTAAATTGTCCTTCCCGAGGGAATACAGCTCATGGATGCATAGATCAGCTGCTCCAATGTTCACTCCAGACAAGAGATGAATGCCCAGTCAGTCTCTCATGCACAAAGTCAGCTGAGCATTTAAAACCAAGAGGGTTTCAGAAAACAAGGAGTTAACTATACAAGCATTAAACATTCCTTGCTCCAAATGCTCAATGCAATTCTTTGGGGAAAAAAAAATTTTAAATCAGCCTATGGATGGTATCAGACAGACTTTTTGCAGGGGACATCTTCTAAATGATGGAAAAGAATTTAATAAAATTACAGTTTATTCATATGACATTAGGTCCCTATAAACTCTATCTAGCTTTAAAGGCTTGTATGTAACATCTGAAACATGTTATTTTTTTGCTGTGGTTTGAAAGATATATCAAAATACTAAGTTATGGTAATTCCTGCTTATGCATTAGGTATTCAAAATAGAAGCCTTAATTGCAAGCTGCAAGTGCTATAAATGGCAGGCAATAAATCTCAACAACAGGGGATCAAAAGGAAAGAATACCCAGTAACATGGTTGTTTTTATCTAAAACCGGGACACATTAGTCTGGTACAAGACCTCAGTTGTTAGAGGGAAAATTTTCCCCTCAAGTGACAGATTCTATGAAATATTTCTGTATTAGGACAATTAAGAAAATATAAACATTTCTACTCAGGATCACTGTCAGTATCCCACAACTCAGAGAGTGACATTGGCTGTTCTTTGTCTTTTCAAAAGAAAACGTCTTTATGTCACTGATTTGTACAGACAAAAGCGTGGGACTATTGAAAGATACTTCTATAAATACACACTCCAAAATTTTCAAAATGTCATAGAAGAAAAGGGCAACTGAAAGCACTTTTTGTTGTCCCCAAATTTTTGATTCTCTTGAAATCAGACATTTACTCTTACACATTGGAAAAGCTTTTTGAGGTGGATATTTTGTAGGAGCACACAAGCCTCGTATAACAACTTCATAGTGAAGACATTTTTATGTACAAATCCAGCACATTCGCTTCATGCTGTAGTTATTGATCAAGAGATCGATTAAGTATAGAATTTGTATTAAGGGCTAAGAAATCACTCCTTTGGGAACACAGAAGCAACTTCCTCAGTAAAATCAGAAACAAGAATTCTCTCTACAGAAAAATTAAGCAGAGAGATGACCTTTTGCTTTAACCACAGGATGTAAGAATTCATTACTTTAAGAGATGACTTTATTTAAAGAACTTTCACATGTGCTTGAATCAACTGAAACAGTTTTTCAGCTCCCATGAAACAAAGTCAAAAGTGAACTGACTATATAATATATGTGTGTGTGCATATATATATAAATAAAAACTAAGAGAGTTTCAAAAAGCTCCAAAGACATTCTGCAGAGCTGTTGCCACAAGGACGGCACAGCCTGCACCCCCGCCCCCTGAACAGACTTGCTTGTCTGAGTGCTGCCAGGACCCAGGCACCAAGCTGCAGCATCTGTGAGACTGACAGCACTGCTGCCAGGCCCTTCCTGCACGGTATATTCCATTTCTACAGAAACGCAGCGTTCCCCCGCCACCGAGCAGCGCCCTCCCAGCACACAGGGTCACTGCTCTGCCTCCATCACTTACCCCACCCCGCCCAAGGCTATGCACCAAGCCGGCAGCTTCCCAGCTCAGCACTATTTCCTGACATGGAGAAATCCCCTGGCCTCGACATCAGGAGGGGCAAGGGGGCCGCAGGCTAGTGTGACACTTCTCTATCTCATCCTCTAATGGGATAATGAAGTGAGATTTCAGGTAGTAACAGCTCCTACTCCACATCACAGGCCTGAGGCCATGTACTCACAGAAGAAAGAAGCTACCCTGGGTAAACAGATTTTACCTGGACTAAAAATTTTCAGTGTTTATTCACCGACTTGTTTTGGGAAAGCTGTTTCATTGGCTTCCCTGCCATTATTGATTCAAATACTTCTGCTAATTATTTGGAACACAGCTGAGTTTCGCCCAGATGCTGCAGTTATCTGGGACTCACCTAACAAGAGTCACCGACTGGTAAATGAGGTTCTTCCATCAGACAACTCACTGGATTACTTACACTGGAGCAAGGCTCACTGCCATGAACAGAAATGAGGGCTTTCCTATCCCCTAAGGAGAGCCCAAATGCTCCTAGGTCTGCTCAAAGCTCTTCGAAGAGACAGAGATTGCCTTCAAATTAACCATGGCTTATTATTTATTTCTACCTTTTCCTTTTTTAGTAAGGAACCAGTCATAATTATTAATCATGATTGTTTTGAGTGAATTTAATTGCAGTGTTCCCTGAAGCATAGCAACACTCCCTCCACACCCAGCCAACAAAAATAGAAAAATCACATCCCAAAAATAGCAGCAAGAGACAGTGAACAAAACCTGGACTCCCACAATTTGTGTCATTAGATCAGACAGATCTTTGAGACAAAATCAGCTGAGAGACTAACGCTCTGGAAGACATTGCTGCCTTCCTATAAAAGCCAGCCAGAGGGTTTTTGCAGCAGAAGTCCCCTCCATCCCTCTCTCTACAAAGAGCTGGCTGGTGCTGCCCCAGAAAGTGGCTTTGGAGGGCACATGGCCAGCCCTCCCTAGATGAAAGGCAAATTCACAGCAGCCTACATGTACCTCCTCTACAAAGGACAGCTGCAGAGACAAACGTGGAGTTTTTAAGTGATCTCTGCCGACACGAAGACTGGAAGATATCCTGTAGTTACTGTGTTTGATGTAGGAATGCTGGAGTGAAATGCCTTTAATTGAGTTACACACAAGGTTCCACTGTATCATTTTATAGTCTCTTCCAGAGATAATATATATTATTTCCAGTTCCACAAGTGACTTGTGAAAACACAAAACAAAACAAACCACGCAGATCAAGTTAATGGATCTATGTATAAAAGCCAGGATTAGATAAGGTTTTCAGGCACTAAGTGTATCTGGCAATTACTGTGTCCCTTATGGATACTTAACTCTGGATTTAGGCAGTTTACAAACCTAGACAGATACAAACATATTATCACAGTATTTTAAGGTCTTCCTACATCAGAGATGTTTTTCCCTGGCCCCAGAACCCCATTCATGCAGGGCTGAAAAGCTCTCAAAGGACTTACCTGTGGTTATCTTCCAAAAATGCTGGAGTTATATATCCTCAAAGCAATCTTTAAAAAGTAAAGAATCTGCTGTTGCAGATAAATGTTTTTAGTGGCTTTCGACAGAAGGGAATCAAACTACACTACAATTTCTCCCACTCTAGAACACTGAGACCCACCTGCCTTTTGAAACAGAAGTAATTCAGGGCAATGCATTTCAGCTGTACTTGCAAGGCATGTTAAACAGGACTTGACTTCTAAAAGCTGCCAGGTCTCTTAAAGAGCAAGAATGATAGCAGTTACAGATGGGTAAGAGTTAGGAGGTCACTGAGCCCAGCCTGCTGCCAGGCCAGGATAGAGTCCCTAAAGAGAGTACAAGCCAAGACTCCAACTGATACTACAATTGATCTTAGCCCAAAGGTCAAGAAGTGATGACTGGGAAGGAGCTGAGGATAGAAGTGACTTGCAGCTGCCTCTATGTCCTCTGCAGAGGAGATGCAGGCAAACCTCTCTAGAATAACACTTAGAATTTTTCATGTTAGGCAGATGGCATTTGACTTGCTGCTCTTAATATATAACCCTGAAAGGTCTGTTGCAGTTATCTACTGTAATAATAATGCTGTTTTGCATATTACAAGAAACCTGAAGCAGCATCAATAAAGTAGTCTCACAGGGGCAGTTTGCTGACACTCTGTTCATGCCCTTGCTGTACACAAGGTTATCTTTCATGGCAGAAAGTATCTTTTTATTGCTCCCTGGTGACTTAGAGGAGACTGTGGATCCTCTGACCTTATTGCCCATACAACATGAGCTTTGGCTGAAGGATAGTCTAAGAAAAACTTTGTTTTTGAAGTAAGAAAGATATATTTCCTTATCTTATTTCACCCAGCAGACAGGACTGCATTCAGTCCTGCCTATAATATGACTTCTCCTTGTCCATGCCATGATTTTCCAGATTTTGTCAGAAAGGTAGCTTACATACATTGCCTCTGTACTAGGCAATGCTGGGATTGCAATTTCTATCTAAACACCAGTGTGACACACTAAGATATTTATTGATCTTTGTAATAAGAATTTACTGAATCTTTTTTCTAAGCTGTCATGAAACACATCAAATTTTCAAGAGAAAGAAGAAATAATAAATTTTTAAAAAATGGCACCATCAGAGCTGCCCAAATTTCCAAACTCATTTAGAGCTGAGAACCCTTTTACCAGAGAGTCAAGGGAGAGGTGCCAAGAGCACTTGCAGAGGTATACAGGCCTTCGCTGTTTTTGCAAGCACTCATCCCAAAGTTTGGTCTCAACATCCATGAAAGCCAAACGAGGAGACTTCTTGGGACCCAGCTCACCCAAAACAAGACTTACAAAGGCAAAGCGACCAAAACTCATCACTCAAGTGCTTTCCAGGATCAGTGGAAGGGGAGAAGCAGCAGAGCACAATTCAACACCCACCTTTGCAGACACCTACCTTTGAATGCGATGATCGCTGCGTGTGACTTGATGTAAATGTTTGCACACTTGACATTTGACTTCTATGGAGCTGCCACGTGTCAGTGGGAAAATGAACTCTCTTCTGTGTAACCTGGACAGGCAATCACTGCACAGAGCCAGCTCCCGCTAAGGCAACCATCCTCATCCCTCAGAGGTGATCCTGGCAAGTCCCCACCTTGGCAGGGCATGGATGGTGAAGGGACACTGTGCTCCAGCTCGCCACTGTGTGTGTACAGAGAGGAAAATACATTCTTTGGGGCTGCCTAAGTATGTAAGTCTGTTTCTATCTACACATGTATTTGACATATAATGCAGGCTCTCTAAAAAACAGCTTTACAGTCATATGACAACACATAAGAGGCTTTAAGGTATTACGTATTTTCCAAATTTCAGATCTTCTGCTACACCCCTTATGCAAAGAAAGCAGAGTCCTGAATCCTCTGAGGGCAAAAGAAACTTCTCAAAGGACAAAAGAACAAGGCACAGAGACACCTTCATCGACTGCTGCAGCAGTTCCTAGATCACAGCATCTCCAGGCTGAGCATAGAACTAACACCTGTTCTCCTCCTAGTTTCTTGGCACTACCTGAACACACAAAAAGGGAAATACATAAAGACTGTGTGGAGTGTGTGGCTGTTAAAGTGGATAGTGCACACCAGTGACACAGCTTTTAAGATCATGAGCAGTATGTGTGAGAAAAATGGACCTGTCAGGTAACACTGCACAACCCTGTGTAGCTTCAAGGGACAAAGACTGCTCAATTTTTAATTTCTGTTGTGAATAATTCATTACAGGGGTAAGAAATCTTCTTGAATAGATGAAAGATAGGAGATAAAGGTCTCCTTCTCCTATTCATATTCCAAATCACTGCCCAGCCAACTGGGTCTGTCCATACAAAGTGCAAGTTTCCATATCCAGCTTTTTCTTGCAAAGTCAGAAACTTCAGCCCACTTAACAATGGACATGTTCTATGCTGGTCCTGGAAGATACACTACAATTCAAACATTCGAAGTAACATTTAAGACATTTCAATTTCTGATTATTTAAAATACAGGGGGGTTTACATTAACTGAAACATATTGTGAATATTCCCAGCTGTTTCTCTGCAATGACTTCTCTAAGCCAAGTTGCAGAATGCTGCCTGTCATAACTCTCTTTGAAATCTTCCCAAAAAACTCATATCAGGGCCAGGGTGAACTTTTAAAAATTTGATCAAACTGTATTCAAGTTCACCTTGATTTAAGGGATGATAAAAACAAAACCTACAATTTTGCTGTCTATTATTCCAGCATTGCCAATTAGGATGTTTGTACTTCACAGGGAGCACAGAGCCCAAAAGGCCTGTTACAGGAAATGTGCAATCCCAGACTTTTGTACTCTGTTTATCTTTAATCACATCTTTAATCACATCTGAGCCAGGATGTTTGCAAGGCAAAAGAGCATCTGCAGCTTGGGGTGGATAACCAAATAATGGTGAGACATGACTCCTGAACTGTATGGACTGTGGACTCTTCAAATACACATGAACATGAGTAGGACTGATGTATTTCCATCTTTGATTGCCAATTTGTTGCTAGACAGCTAACTTAAAATTCTGGAAGCCGTGAACCAAGCATGTAAGCAGGGGTGATGTCTTTTTTTAGACTGGGAAAAATGTTGGATTTCTCTTAATGTGTCGTGACATACGAGCATGCTGTTTGAATAGCTAATAAAAAGTGACATAATTTAACAGGAACTAAACAAGTAAATTTAGGTTTTGGAATTAGCAAAGGCAGGGAGGAAAAGGAACTAGTTTTTGAGGAAACTTCATCAGTTAATGTAAAACTTACACTGTCATTACCTGGCACAGCAGAATATTGAATGCAGTATGGGGTAGGTCTTTTCTTTTGAGTTTCTGAGTAGTGAAGTGCTCTGTTAAATTGCAAGAGTGCCACTTTCTGCATGCAGGTGTGCACACCTGGTGAGGAGAAGGCTGGCACGCCCAGCCACAGGGATGTGCAGTCACATCCCAGTCAGTAAACAGCATCAGCACTCCCCAACTAACAGAGGAACTGACTGGTGAACACTGAAAAAAGATCTTTTACAATTTTTTTTTAATCCGTTTGACTGACATTTTGCAATCTGTTCATTGAGAAAGACCTATTTTTGATAGATTTACTCTTATTGAGAATACTTTCTGTGAAAAGTTTTGAAAACTGTTGAAGCATTTTGTGCTGTCAATCTTTTAAGCCAAAACTACATTTTTAAGATCAGTGGTGGCTTTTCATTTCCAGAGTTAAGGTACCTGAGGAAGAAGATTCAAGAATAGAAAAACATGAGAAACAAAATAAAACACTGTACTTCATCCAAATAAAACTATTTCTAAAATCATTAACTTGCAAAATATTATACCTGACTTTTCATTTGGACCTGAGTATTTTTTGAGCTCAGATGTTTTTCCTGAGACAGAAATAATTTTCCTTCCTATTCTATCCAGAGGGACCAGTCAGAAAAAAATACTGTTTTCTATTACTATTTTTGTCCCTAAGCGTTTTTGCTTTCCATATTTTTTTTTCTACTTTCCTTCCTTTCCTTTCTTAAAATGCCCTATCTATTAAAAAGCAGAAGAAAATTGAGTCTGGAACTCAAGATTCTTTGCTCTTGCTCTCCTCTTTTCCTCTGTTTATTCAGAAGGAGTAAGAAAAGAGCTATATTAAGCTGAAATTTTATTCTGCTGTCCTCTGTTGAACAAAAGATAGTCCACTAAAGCCACTAAATCACAGATAACACTTCTCTGGGCAACATTATTAGGAACTGACAGCTGGAGATAGATGAAGATCTCATCTTTTAAAGAAGAAAGTACATTTAATTTCCTTTGTACATAAAATAGAGAGCACAGCATTGTGTATCTGAAGATAAAAAGAGACCCCAGCGTATGCTGGGTGCCATTCTTACAGCGATATAATGCGGGGTGTGTGTTCTGAACTTACACTGAGCTTGAAATTCAAATTCATTTAGAAACAACTATTCCTCAATTCATGGTAGACAGGGAACTTTAAAAAAAAAAAAGGGTGACATTTTACAGCCAGTTCCATTAGAAAAGAGCAGCTCAGAGAATGTATTGTTACCTTGTGGAAGGAACACTGAGACAGGACAGAAAGAGGAGGGAGAATGGATCTGTAAGGGAGAGAGATGGGTTTGCCCCTGATCCTCAAGGGATCAGCCATACTCCTGGGAGCCACTAGGCCTCCTTGAGGTTGATACCATAATGGATTTGATACTGAACACACACAGTGGAGTTGGTACTGAACATCAAGGATCTCATCAACTACCTTGAGACAGACATGCTAAAAAGCTATGGTCATTTTTTTCCACCAACTGAGGAACATCATGCCGGGCTCCAAACATGCCGGGTGCAAGGGCATGAATTTCTTCTACAGAGGCACTGGCAGTGCACAGTACTCCCTTATTTCTGGGGGATTTTTGTGATGTGGGGTTTTTTTTCTTTCTCAAGAGACCTGTGACTATGGCACATTATACTATTCACATTTGCAATGTATAAGCATATTTTACATGTCCTTTCTGCAGCACTACCACCTGCTGCTTTGGTTGCATTTAATTTTAACACACGTCCCAAGCAGCATGGAAATGGTGAGGGCGAAACTTTGTTTGCCTGTGTTAAGCAAGACAGTTACACATGCAGGTAAAGCACATGTTTAACAAGAAAATATGGTCAGTCTGATTCCAGTGGTATGAAAGACTGCTTTTGGCTCCTGGGGAGAGTACAAGTTTTAAGAAAAACATCTGTATGGAGTTTTTGTTTCTAAGTCTAGAGACTATTTGTGTGTTGGCTGAGTCTCATTGCAAGTCCTTGTAAGAAATGAAGGCCTAACACTAAGCAATTACCTTCCTTTGATTAAAGGCTTCTAGTTAGCTAGTCTAAAATAAGAGTGGAAATTTTTTTGTGAACCTTACTCCACTGAAGGATGAAAGGTGGTTTTCCACTGAAAACACTGGCAATAAGCAGCCCTTCTAACCATAAAAGCTTTAAGGAAAATTCTTTGACCATCTTCATGTAAAAATAGTTACTCTGCTTTCCTAAGACTTCAAATCATGCCCTTCTCTGTTTCTTCATTTTAATTTTTTTTTTAAGTGGACATAGTAGCAAAGCATAATATTAGGCTTTCCCATTTCATGCAGAAATAAGTGCCTCTGGAAAATACAGAATATAAAATGAAACTTGCCCTGGATTCAAGCTGGAAATGCAAACATAGCAAGTCAGAGGGAATGCAAGATCATCAAGAAGTACAAGGGTCTGTGTAGTTATTTCACAAGGTGAAAACTACTGTTTTGAGTTTCACCTATACACAAGCAAGCACAGTGAAACACGAAATGTCCATGTAAAACATCCAGTGAACACTGACCTTTAAATCTCTCTAAGTTACTGCTTCTCTGTGAAGAAATGGATTTCTTCCTCTGCTTTTTGGGACTGGTCCCCAGTTGATGATGCGATAGATTTAAGTTGCTTTTCAGAAGTTTCTGCATTCTATATTCTGGTCTAAAATTCCCATCATTCATGTCTTATTACACCATGACCTATCTTTTTTGGGGTACTGGACCCTTTCTCAAGACCTTGGAGGATCACTATGAGCAAGATTGCTCTTTGCATGTTTTTAACATCCAACTGCTCATCCAGATGTATTTGGGAACTTTGAAATTCAGCTGCTGTGCTACTCAGTAGTTTTGAAAGCTCTTTTTGTACCACAGTAGCTACAGCTTTTCTAAGGCGCTCCTTCATCTGTTACAGCTGAATTGAGATATTGAGCATTCAAAGTGCTGTAGGAAAACCACACTCAATAAGCAGGATCCACGGGGCAGATCTCACACAGAGGTCGGGGCAGCATTTTGAGCTGCAGACAGCTGCCACTGGAACCATCCAGGCAGATACCCACAGATCTGTGGTGCTATGCTGACCTCTCCCTGTCCCTGGAGACAGGTGCCCCAGATTTCCTCCAAGTCTGTCCTACTGCTTTTCTTGTTATGGAAGAGCCCAAAGACCAACCCTGCTACAGTTTCTTTGAGAGATAAGCACCTTCTCCTTTAGTGTCACAACAGGGATTTTGAAACTGATTTTTCATCCCACATAGACACCTAGTCCAGACTTCTTTTATTTCTAATTTCAGCAACACTGATTAGAAGATCTGGCTTCTTCAGTTCTCTCTTTTACCTTTGTAATACTGAACACCTCTCACTAAAGCCTTGCTTTCATTCCCCTCAGACCCGTGTATCCCAGTTACCAGAGGATGCAAAAATGTCGAACAGTGTCTCAGACCAACAATTGTATTTAATTACCTCTGACCCCTTCCACTCACAGATGTTTAGAATTATGATTCAGGAGCTGAACAAAGTTGTCTTCAGGAGCCTTAGAGATAACTAGAAGTGCTCTAACTGGCTATCAAAAGGATAGTTCAAATAAGCAGCCAAACTAAGCGTGAATTCTGAACTAATTGAAGTTCGCCTCTCCTGCTACTGTTATGAACTGTAATTCTCCACATTTCTGGAGTGCCTTCTACTCTAGGTTGCATGACAACTTAAGAGACTTAATTGGCTCTCAACATGCCTTTCAAAAGTATTACTTCCAATTCAATAGGTAAGAAAAACACAGCATAAAACATCAAGCCATTGTTCAAGTGCATGGCAATAAAGATGAATTGCTGAAATGGCTCTTCCCATTTTACGGAAAGTACAGCTTCTGTACCAGCTATTGTTGGTTCAGGGTTTTTTTAAATTCATAAATGAGTCAACATTTAAAAATTATTAAAATAAGTCAGCAGTAAAAAACATGGTGGGTTTTTATTTTAGTGGAAAATCAGTAGATATAGGCTGTCTTCTAAAATGGAAGTTGAAGAGAAGGGCAACTTGGAAAGTTTTCCAACTGCATACAGTTTTTTCTCAGAGATGCTAAGATAAAGCCATTACTTTCCAGAGAGGCCACTTCAAAGGTAGTTACAAATATGCCCACAGAAACTACAGGATTTAGTACCTAGCAAAAAGGGAAGAGTGGGGGGACCCCACAACCAGCAAATAATCAACTAAGACTGGGTCCTAAGTTAGGACCCCAATTATTGCTCCATATAAGTAATTATTTACAACTACATTCCAAACCTGCTGAAGTAAGATGACCATTCCCAAAACGGTCTTTGCAGAATATCAAATTACTAAAAATACATAGGCTATTTCAGTGAGTGTTTTGTTCATCAAGAAAACTGATAAGCTTAAGGGCTTCATGCAAGAGAAATATCTTTGCTTCTTCCTCTGGGGGAAGGGGCTGCTTCTCCTACACATGCTGTTCTTAGAAAGCCATGTGTTTATTTTAGGAGCAGCGCTGGTCCACATTGCGAGCCACTGTGCAAGCCTGGGAGCTGAGCACGCCTCTCCATATGCAAAGCAATGGCAGCTTCCCATTCCCTTCAGTCAAAGCACGGAAAAGGAAGATGTGCATCCTCTCAAAAAGGCAGTGAATTTGCAGAGTCCACAGCAGTGGGGAATCTAAAGATACATTTCCAGTGGTCCAGCTCTCACTGTAACAGTAGCAGTGATGCTGCAAGAGTCCCAACTGAGAGAACACTGTCAGTGTAGCCACAGCTCTGATGTCCTTCGAGTGATCAATCCTGAAGTCAGTGGAACTGCACCTGAACTCCAGTTTAAGAGTTGAAAAAGTGCTTAACAAGTTATGTAGTGTTAATTACTCCTTATTTGTCATATTTATATTTTATTTGCCTAATGACAAAACAACTAAACCAATTTCCTCCTTGTCTAGGTCTAGCACAGCTTAATGCCTCTGTATTCTAGTTTTTCACTGGTTTCCCTATAGCATTTATTATTACCTACTCTTGTATTGTTCCTTTTATTCCTCTCCTGGGATAGTTTAGTTTGTTCATATTTTGAGTTATAAGCAGAGATATCTATGACATCGAACAGGGAAATACACAAACACACAGCTCCAACTTTGTTCCAGATTTCATCCACCACTTTCTGATGGTTTTCACAACTCTGTCAGAAGAAAACATGCACAAAACATGCCTAAGATATTTCATGTGATGCTTTATGAATTCCTTTTTAACTCCCTAAAAATCAATGTTAATTCTTCTTCCTGAGTGAAAGACTGGGCCTCCTCACTGAGAGACTAAAGAAAATGAAGTGCTGAGAGACGATTTATATGAGGGCAAGGAGACTGCCCTAAAAAAGTGTCCAAAAGGACATTCAAATCACATTTGACACATCCTGCAGAGGGGAGTAAGGCCACACCTTTTCCAAAGACAGTTCCAAACGGATTTTATAGGTGTCACTGAGAGTTTTGAAACTAGAATCTACTGTTAATGTGTGCTCTACTGCTCCATTTCTCTGATGAGGAGTTTCACAAGTCTGTTGCAACACCTTATCAAAAGTGTCATTTCGTTTGAAAAATTGAGCAGATGCTTCTTCTTTGAACTCTCTCAGCAGAAGGGTCCTGAATGTTAGCACAATGTCCTCTAACAACAAATATTTAGCACACAAAGACAAATATAAAAAGACAAGCATTTCACAAGAATTGATTGGAACATAAAAAATTTCTGTGCACATGCACAAATATAAATGTAATAATACATGTAAGATGAGCTTTGCCACTATATAGTGGTTCAAGAAGATTCTGCTACAATATTTACTCACAGAGAAGCAGTGCAACTCTTGGTGAGGAAGGGTTCTTCCAATTTAAACTGAGAGGTTCCCGTGCAGAGGTCCTGCCTGCATGAAGGTGTTGATAAACTGATCACAGAAATTGAACCACAGCTAAACAAATGTTATTTGACCAGTTATCAGCTGACACTCAGTACATGCCTTTATACAGTCCCTGGAAATGAAACACAAGAGTATTATTTAGCCAAAATTGGATTCACTGTTCTGAACAGCTCATATGCCTGTGGAGTCCCTTCCAAGCTAAAGAGCCTGAAGTCATGCAGGGGCTCCCTGAAGCAGCATTTATCTGGTCACACACATCTAGATGACAGCACTGTTGCTCTCATTAGGATGACAACTTCTGGTACTGACAAGTGACTCTTAAAATGTTATTCCTTGCTGAAGCGGTTTTGAATGTTAGAGACTGAAAAACAATGGAATATTCTCAGTAGAATAATCAGCTTTTTTTAATTGAAAATTCACATATACAGCCTGTGGTACTCTAAGCAAATGGATGCAAACAAAGAACTTCACATAATACAGTGCCTTTTGGACTGATCTCACAGTTACTTATATATACAACAGCTGAACTGTTCAGCGCAACTGCTCCCATGTCTGCTTAAAAATTAAGACAGTGCAGCCTGAGACTTTTTTCCCCAGAGGCACAAAAGTAGGCACTGAGGCTTGCTCAGTCACTCTGTCTTGAGACGGAGAGCCTCCCGCCGTTGCTTCTGAACCGTCCTGGAATCTTCCCACGGACTGGGTCCTCTGATGTTCTCCCAGTTATCCAAGTTAGATTTGTCCAGCTTCTGCAGACAAACAGCAAAAATAACAGTGTCAGCTTGACAGATCCATGATTTAAAGTACGTATGATTCCAAACTGATTTCTTTTTTCACAAGAAACTCAGTGTCACCTTGGGGTTGATGAACTTTCATCTACCCTGCATGAGAAGTTCAACAAGAAGGAAAAAAATCTAGCAGTTATCCATACAGCTACATAAATGACTACGATAGGCATTACTGCATGTGCTTGCCAGCAGGTAAGTAACATGTAAGGACAGGAAGCACTGCAGCATCTGAACATGACTGAAGATACCTTGTATTCACTTCTTCTCCTCTCACCTTGTTTTCCAGATCTGTTCTTCGACTGTAAGTCTGCCAAGCACTGAAGTAGTAGGAGTGACAAGCATTGGTATAGCTCAAACAGAAGGATTAGTAATTAGTGACCTGAAGTATCCTGTCAGCATAAACACAAAGCATGCAGGAAAAGATTCATTACCTAGCACAAAGAGAGACAGCAACAGTGCAAACCCCTTCAATCCATGTGGTTTTAACTTGAGAGAGGTATGCAGTGCTTTCTGCTGACTAGTTTCCCAAGGCATCCAGCCACCACAGATAGGCCTCCTACTAAGTCATACATGAGATATGCTGACTGACTGAACTGTCAGGTACTGAAAAACTAGATTTAATTACCTTCTTGCCTACTCCTATCACCCCCCCCTCAGAACTACCAGTGACTGAAGTATTTATCTAGACTTAGTGGCAACAAAAATGAAGAACAGGTGCCCTTTTGACCTCACCTACCATGTGCTGCAGTCGAAGAACACAAACACGTATTGCATCTTCATGGTCCTACTAGCAGAGGCATAGCTGTGCCTTCTCAGGACACAGACCTCAAGTCTCACATGCCAGCTGTGGAACAGCACACTGGACAGATGGGGAGACTGAGGAGAGGGTCTGCACCACTGCCAGAATCAGGGCTGTCCTAGATGCTACTAAACAGAGTAACACTGCATACCAGTAATGAATGATACGTACTGCACTGGGACTTAAACCCGATCTGTGATCAGTGCCTCATGTCAGCAAATGCTGTAAAAATACACCAGAAAATACTTAACCCTGCCCTGAGCCTGTGGCCTAATTTGTCTACTATCAATCATTCAAATAAATGGCAAACACCCAGGGATTTGAATAATAATTGCAGAAAAATTCAACAGCTATAACAGAATAGACCTGCTGCTATTAGTTCATGTTATGGAAAAGTTTCCTGACACTTCTACAATTGAGGAAATCGCAATGAGGTTAGTCAGATATCAAAAGAAATTAGGCAACACTCTACAGAAGATATATGAGAACACATGCACAAACAGCAGACTTCACAACGTAGGAGCAACTGAATATTTTGTACAGTAGAGTTGGCGTAGGTCTTTCTGAACAATTGTCTTTACTACTTTATACATCTTATGCTTAGCTGGTACTTCATTTCAACAGGAAGGAATCTGAGCTGACATGGAAGGAGAGAGAAGGAAGAAAGGTACTCATCATCCCATACAACAGTGACTATCCCCTCTGACTGCAAATTTGGAATTTAACACCGGATTCTAATGGAAGCTTTAAGGAAACTACACTGAAAATAACCTTGAGCTTTAACAGAAGGGATGCATGCTGATTTAATTAAACACAAAGGTATCACACAGCTATGCAGATCTCAACTATTCCCAAAGTTGTTTGGCTCCCGAAGCCTGAACATTAAACAACTTTTAAAACAAGTACAACAAAACTTGTGGTATCTAAAGATAGGCTACATAAAGAAGTCTATCAAAAGAGACTTTTGATCTTTGAAGATCTTTACCAAAAAGTTCATATTAATTTGCCCCTGAAACTTCACAAAGGCTTTACAGAGAGGAGGTTTGTCAAAAACAAGAAGTATTTCAAAACTATAGTATCCAAACAAACCAGTACCACAAAGTATCTTGGCAGTTTCCAAGTGAAATCATAACAAAACCTAGAACACACACTGTGATACACTGACAGAAGAGAACAACCAAGGGTTACGTGCAGTGAATGGCATTGCCTGAGATGACAGGTAAGATCTATTGATCAATTAAAATATAAAGAAATACAGATTCTAATGCATAAACAGGAAGACTATATTTTTATTTTTTATTCTCATTATATTTATAGAGATCATTAACATTTTGTGTCATGCATAAATACACTGTATACTGCAATGCAAGCAGAAAGCACCTTCCTTACTACCATGGGACAGTATCTGCAAAAACTTAGTTCATGCGATAGTTATCAGCCATCAGAAGGCAGAATGATTAGACATTCCAACTTTCTGAACTGATGCTACCCATTTTTGGAATAATGGAGCACTCCTGTTGCATAAGATAAGCATGAGAAGCATGAGAAGGAGTATCAGAGTATCACCACTGAAAGGGGATGTGAAAATCTGTTCTGCAATGCTTTCCTATTGTACAGCTATTTTCACATATATCTGTCCTGGATCTGGGTGGGGTAGAGTTAAAATTTTTTATAGCAGCTAGTATATCCACGTTTTGGATTTGTGCTGAAAACAGTGTTGGTAACACGGGTGTTCTCATAACTGCTGAGCAGCTCACACAGTGCCAAGGCCTTCTCTGCTTCTCACCCCACCCTACCTGCCAGTGAGCTGAGGGTGCACAGGAGGGGACACAGGAGGGGCAGGTGACCCCAACTGATCACAGGGATACCCCACACCATGTGGCACCACGCTAAGCATCTAAAGCTGGGGGAAGAAGGAGGAACAGGGGGGACATTCAGAGAGATGGGGTTTGTCTTTCAGAGCAACCTTTACACATGATGGAGCCCTGCTCTCCTGGGAATGGCTGAACACCTGCTGCCCATGGGAAGTGGTGAATGAATTCCGTGTTTTGCTTTGCTTACACCAGCACCTTATACTTTAGCGATTAAGCTGTTTTTATCTTAATCTGAGTTTCCTCACTTTTACCGTTCCAGTTCTCTCCCCCATCCCATCATGGAGGGGGTGAGTGAGTGGCTGCATGGGGCTTGGCTGCTGCAGGGGTTAAACCAGGACAGCACCTCACACACAACTCAATACAACCATACCCTTTTTGCTTGGTGACTGACCTGAAAATTCTTACAACGGTATCACCCCAGAATAAATGGCTACATTAGATGTAGGCTAAAGACATGCACACAGCTACATTTTAAATTCATCTTAGTGATGAGAATAAGACCAGATTGACAGTCCTCTCTTAATTAGGTGCAGCACAAGCTGCAAAGTTACACAGCTCTTTCAGACTGCCCAAGCTGTACAGTGAGAATTCAGGCAAGCAGCTAGTTCTGCTCTCAGATGAAGTTGAAGTCGACATCTTACATTCTATCTGGCTAGGTCTTCTTAATTTCTTATTTCTTTATTTTCATTTTAGACACTTGGACTCTGCCTACCTAACTTTATGATAAAGACATCACATCACATGTTAAACTAACTCCAGCTTTTACTAAACTGAAATTCATATGAACTGGAAGGCTAAAAAGCAAGACTTCTTCTCCCAATTCAAATGGACTAAACAGTCAATCATTGGAGACTACAATGAAATGTAATTAGATCAGATCAGCAGCACTTTTCCTGCTTGTCTCAAATAGCCCAAAGGATATTGAAAATTAGCTGTTTAAAGTAAGATCGGTATAGTCCATTAAATCTACTGATTCACTCCCTAAATCAGCTAAACTGCCTCTTAAGAGTACAGGACTGACAGAAGCTGTAAATTCAAGGAAAAAAATGCAGTTATTCAGAAAGGCACAGTGAAAAAGAAAAATATGTTCAACTGTTTGCCACACTTGACTTTTAAGACTTGTTAAACAGCTTGACTGGTGCAAAGGTACCAAAAAGGACATAAAAAGACCTTCTTAAGGTCTGAAAGACTTCTTAATTGCTGGTTCAAATGCCTGGCTTAAGCAGAACTCATAAGCCTCTGCCAGCCTTAAAATAAAATAAAATTTTAAAAAGAGTTTGAATTCTACTCTTGTGGGATGGTCTTCATGCCACAATACACAAACTGAAGTCTGCAGAAATTAATTTAGCGCTATTAGTGTTCAGGCTGAGTGAATTCAAGGTGGCCGCTTGCAAAAAATGTTTGGCTTTAGTCTCAGTTTCTCACATGTGAAAGGAGGGATAAGAGAATCCTGTTTACTTTACAGCTTGATGAAATAAATCCTGTGATGAGCACCACAGAAAGAAATAGCTCTGATACTGAGAGACAACTATTTCCCATCATTATAGTAAGCAAACCCATTTGCAGACAAAAGATGAGCCAGGGAAAAACATCCCCATGGCTGTAAGAGGCAGTGAAAGAATTAAACCAACTGAACAGTCTGGTTTTTAAAGGTGTCACAAAACCTTGAAGAGACAAAAAGTATATTGAGGAGCTATATAATGACATATAGAGGAAGATATACAGAATTACAGCTAACAATGAATCTGCTGTCTTGTGCGTGACTGAAAATCCTAACTTCATCATCACACTGATACGGCTTTAGTGGGGGTTTTTTATAACTCTTTCCCAGAGCCATCTTTTTGACATCTCATTTTCTTAATATAAACTGGGTGTTACTTACTTTGCTTAGGAAGTGACATAATTTAATATCTGCAATTAGTGATTTAATAATCTGGGATTTAATAGCCCATGATTAGCCATTTAATCCTCAGTTTAAAAAGAAGTATTTTTTTCCAATTAGAGAATGTTTAGTTTTTATTATATTAGTAAACAAGCAAGTTAGCAAGCAGCAAACTATGGCCAGAATAAGATTTTTTTTTTTTGTTCATTAAGGGTAGAATTGGTGGGGGTGAAGGGGGACTGGCATGTAAGCATGCAGAGAGCTGCTTCTCCTTTTGGCTTTGCTGAAGACTGGCAAAAACGAATAGAGGCTTTGTTGCTTACTTCAGTGGGATCCAATAGCATTCATCTACGGTACAATTAATTAACCTATGGTGAACTGGTTTAAGACACTCTTTCCCCACGCGTTATTTTCCCTTTAATTACGCCAATTCAACTACGTGGGGCTGTGCTCCAACCAGTAAAACAAAATAGTTTAGGAAAATAAATTCATACTGCTTATGAACAAATCTTATCTAAGCATAGGACTATGCAAATACTTGAAGTGGCACAGCTAAAGGAAACATTGGGTGGAGAGAGAAGAGAAATATCTTTGAGTGACTCCTTTGTAGAAGATGCATATTGAGGAACTGCACCACCAGTTTGTCCGTGCAACCTTTTCCCAATCCTAAGTATGCAAACAGAATTTGCCTTCACCCAAGAGGTGTCACAGAGTTTAATTAATGTTCATAGAGTACTCTCATAGTTTTCTATGAAGGTGTTATAGTGATACAAAGTGCTCAGTAAACTCAACAGTTATATCGCTCATTTAAAACTACATGATTGTACAGCCTTGAATTTTTAACGTAACAGAAAATAACATGAGACAGACTTGCATCACGAATTAGGCCTTGTCACAATTTCCCCCTAATTTACAAGCAGTTTCTCTTCTTAAAATCCAGAATCTCTTAAAAACCACATTAAATTTCAGAGGATAATCCAGTGCCATCTATGCATTATACCTGCAGATCACCCAAGATGGACTTCTCAGTCCAAAAGATTCACAAGCTTTATGACAAAGTCAAAAGAACACACACATGGGTCATTTACTTTCAGCATATCTACTTTTCCTATGCGAAAACAAAACTCAGAAAGGTCCAATATAAATAATAGCATGAGTGCAGTAGTACAACTTCAAGATCAAACATCCCAAATTCAGCAAATTCCACTGTTAATTAAGCAATTAAGTACATTTAGGATAGTTTTCATTTCTCTTGTGTAGGAAAGTTTTATCAAGCTATGGTTATTCTGCCCCAGAAAGAGAGGTGCTGCTTACTAAGATTTATCCCTACATTTACAACCTGGGAGACCTAGCCAAGTGAACAGAACCAAGGAATTTCACAAATCTGACTGCTTGATCTTGCTAACTTTATATCATACTAAACCTTTTAAAGGGATGTCCTAGTTACTGCAGCACAAGTCTCTAAAATAGGAGCAGCCAGGGACAGACTTTTGGGATGTTTTCAGCATCTTTTTCAACTAAATAAAGGTGAACTTGACTGAAGGGAATGTGTGATCTTTAACAGTGCAGGAGACCAGTAACAGTAAAAAATGACAGTTCTGTTGCTGCTAAGAAGAACGTACAGATTTCTACAGCACGTCCCTATCTGGAGCCCAGAAAGCCCTCCTGACACCACACAAATTATTTATTTCAAACAACATCCTAAGAGTATGAATGCTTGGAAGTGTGGACAATTTTTTCACTTTCTGTATATAAAATCTGGCACAGTCTGTCCTTCTAATAAAGATAAAAAGATACTCTAATAAAAAAAAGGATGAGGTGTACCAGGATAAAAAAATATGAGACCCATGAGTCACACATGGTGTTTTTCCTTCTGAAGAGATATGAAAAACAAGGTTTCTTATGTGAGAGGAAAAAGCTGCAATGAATACCGCAGCAAAGGGCTAAGAGACTACCACAACAAGAAATGATCAGTTACCACTATGAAACTACTAACAGAAGTGTGTGGGCAAAAGAAAAGAAACAACTAGAGAAGGTTTACAACAACAGTGTCAAATTAAACTTAAATCCAGGCCATTAAGTAACTACTTTAAAGTAACCACACTCCTTCAAACCAGCAGTCAACCTTACTAAGCAGTCGACCCTTCTGAACTAGTGGGCTCAGTCTTCTGCCTCTCACATGCTCCTCCTCTATCCTGGGCTCAGTTAGACATTGACATGAACATTCCCACAGTCAGTGTAGTTTAGGACTTCTGCTTCTCATCTACGCTTCCCTGCTGATTTTCCACTCACCTCTCTTCCAGAACTAGCTTATCAATTTATATGCCAAAATAGAATGCTTTTCTCTGTGGAGAAACTATGATTTGGGCTAAATGTTAACAGGGCAATTTCAAATCTTTCAGCCATAAATAGTTTTTCAGTAACATCAATGGCTACTGTTTGATTTGTGCTGTTGGGCAATTTCTCATAGGGAAAAAAAATGCTCCTGTGTCTTCTCTGTGGCTAACACCCCCTGTCTAATTGATGTGGACAGTAATGGGAGTGTTATTCCCCCACTATTTACTGCCAGTGACAGTAAAGCTACGTCTCAGCAATACTGCTGAATGTACAGTTCACAAATAATTTGTGAATAACTCCACCTTTCATTCTATCAGAAACAACAGGTCTTCAAATCAAATCAGAAAGACTTCTGTCTTAGAAAGATCAAGTCATCTTTTAAAGTTTTTACAAGCATGAAGTTTTAGAAGGTAAGGTCTGGGGTCTTTCTAGAACTGGAAGGTATTTTGGTTTTCAACATCATTGTGCTTAAAGACTATTTATGTCAGAGGTGTAAGATGGCACAGGGAGACACTGGCTCTCCAATGACTTGAGGGGAAGATGCTATGAACAAGATGGATTATTACATATTGAATTACCAACACCATTTCCCTCAGCCTTTGACCTTCTCAGTGATGCCTCCCAGCTATACCTGGGCAAATACCAAGTTTCACCGGACATACAATGAAGTCAGGGGTTCAGCTTGGGAAATTTTCCGTTCAGTTTTTAGAAGTTTGATTATTTAGCTAAGAAGTGTGCAAACTCCACGGTCAGCCTCCACTAGAATCTTGCATCTCATTTTTCTGTTTGATCAGTAAGCCTGTTAGGACAAGCAGTGACCCATCCTCTGACAGTAACTTGCTAAAGCAGCCTACATTTTTATAGTACAGTTTGAACATTAAATAATGATGGGTAACAATAATTAGAGAAGCAAAGAACATGCAAGAATTGTATAATAATCTTTTAAAGCATTTCACATTTAGACTTGATTGCCCATGTGGACATCATCTGGAAGTACACTGGGAATCACAAAATATTCCAGATAGTGTTTTGGAAATTGGCCAAAAGCAGAGAAAAAAAATCTAAGGAAAACAAACAGGAGGATATTCTTGCAAAAAGTGACTTTGCCTGGTTGCTGAGACAAGAACTTCCTTCAAAATTATCTGTTTTGCTGTATCATCTTCAGAAACAGACAATGAGAGAAATGTACACGGCCTCAGCTGTGTAGCTAAATTCCCATGCACTACACTAAAGTTACTTCAGAGATATTTCATACCAAAGATCCAACAATTCCCCACTGGAGGCCCATTAGTATGGCAGAAAAGCTTAACATTTCCACCCAGCCAGCTGCACAAGAAAGCATTCCCCACACTGGCTGCCTGGCAGAAGCTAGCAGCATTCCTTAACACAATAAATGAGAGAATTCAGCCGTGATGTGTGCATACAACTTGCCCTACTCAAACTTTTGGGGTTTTTTGTGACTGTGACAACACACAGTGTTGGCCCTAGCATGGTAAGAATTGGTCAATTCATGTGGCAATAAAAACCAAGAAAACACACATGGAATGCAAGCTGGTACTAAGGATTCTATTTTGGAGAGAGGAGAAAGGGTGACGAGAAGAGATGACTTATAACAGTCCCAACCATGTTTGCTGTCTGACTGTTAATCACTCACCTTGTTTTCCATCTATGAGACATCAGTGTCTTCTTATTGGATAAGGAAAGTGCAAATGCAACATACATGAAAGAAACAGCTCTCAGTTAAGGAAAACCCTGTGCTAAGAGATGACCAGTAAAGAATTTTTACAGCACTATTAAATAGAGATGCATTCCAGAAATAACACCAGTAAAAAGTGATACCCCATGAACTTTACTCTGGAGGCTGTCTTCCTTCCTGCAAGAGGCTTTTCCACTGGAATTCTTCCTGTGCCATACCCATCACCAAATTCTACCTTCTTGTGTTTCTCTATGAAAAACTATAAATATAGTTTATAGTTTGAACACAGTGAACTATGGTACAGGAAACTACTGAGATGTCAAGAAGAAAAGGCCAAAACTATAGGCTGGCTATGGACCATACAACCACACAGAATAAAATGCCTAACACAAACTATTTGAACTAAAATCCTTTCCCATGGCAGTTTCTATTGATGATAAAATAACATGACTTTGTACTTCTCTACAAAACATTGTGTTGAAGACTCGCAATGAAATAAAAACATAAAAGACCATTTCATATGTGAATAAACTGAAATGCAAGAAACTCAGCTTGTCCCAGACTCAACCTGGAGGGCAGTCAGAATCTAATGGCTAGGCTGGACAACGCACCAAGAAAGAAGAGAGAATGGAAGGAACAGAGTGATTAAAGGGGGAGGAAAAGTATCTCAACCTCCTTACTTATCTCAACCTATTTATTTTCATAATAGTCACTAAGGAGGGATATTTTCCCAACATCTTTGTCAGCTCTCAAACAGCTCAATTAGCCACTAGTATCTTCACAGACACTGAAGCAAATCAATTGAGTACACTAATCTGTTAATTCTTAAACAGCAACAAAATCAGTAATTCTCAGGTACTGATAATGATGGCAACAAGATACTTGCAGATTTTAATGACAGGCATCCAGGAATTTCTTTCTAGAGCAGTTCTGATGTCCACATACTTGGATGAAATTACTATGTTACTACACTGTCACTCCCTGAAAAAAAAGTTTCATCCATTCTGCTGGCACCACAATCCCTGAAGTTAAGTCAAATGAGCATTAAGTGGCCTGAATCTTTTTCAGAAGAGCTTATTCAAAATCTTCTTTAAAGACAGTAAATATATAGGTTATATTCCCAAAACGCCTCTCCATATACCTACTTTTAATTTTTGAACCGTCCTCAAATATCCATTTTAATACTACAATTACCAGACTTTTGCTGTAATTCTCAGGACAAACAATTAAAAAACTTCTGTCCAGAGCTAATGTTGACCTTTTGTGATTTATCAAATTATAAGGAGCAAAACCTGCTCAATATTCATACTCTTTAAGTCAAGAAAGCAGCATTTTCTAGTCTGACCGTTTGCAGACAAGCATATTACATCAATTATGCCATCCTTGCAAGTAGCTGAAGGAAAACTTCACAAAGTTCTACAGTTTTGATATTCTGAAACACAAAGGACTCATTTTTCTTGCTGTTGTTTTCACATGATGTTCCCATCCCTTAATAAGGGATCTTACTTCTAATTTTACCATATTTTCTGCAATAAAAAATGTTCATTAGCGATCACTTTCTTCCTAAGAAAATATTTATATGAAAGCAATATTCTTCTCAGTACCTTTAATATTATTTAAATCTTCCAGTTCCTTTTAAGGCATTAAGGCATTTTTTAGAGCCCTAAGTTGGTATAGTCAGTCTGTTCTGCAACCTAATCCATTCCTAAAGCCTTGTTCAAAATGTGGATACCAAAAGGAGAATCAGAATTTCAGTCCTAGCCTCATCAGTGCCACACTCAGAAGTAAATCACCTGTTCCTACATCTACCATTCCTGTTTATATTCATACACTGAATTAGTTTTTTGTGCCACAAGATCAGACTAGAAGATTCAGCTGAATTATTTATTCACTGACTCCTAAATCTTTTCCAGAGCTGCTGCTTTTCAGAATGCAGTCCACTCTGGCCGGCATTTTCAGTTTTTTTAAATAAATAACTTTGGCTACTCTAAAAGGTACTTTGCACTTTTAATGGGCCCATCTTACCAAGTAATATGAACAGCTCTCTGTCCTTGCCTTGCCATGCTTTTACAACTGCAATATTTTTATATCACTTGCACATTAGTAATGATTTCACAATTTCTTTCACATCACTGAAAAAAGTACACTACATTGCCTATATGTCCCAAATCTCATAGAACTCTTTTAACAGTATCACCTTCTTGCCCAGTGATACTTCCCAGAGAACCATCAATCCCAGACTGAAATTTCCAGCAGCCACTGAAGTCTTCCAAGCCCATTCTTAGAACATGGCTATAAACTATCAGAGTCTAGAAGATATTAAATAACATCGTGTTTGATTATATTAAGGGGTTTGGAAACACATCTGATTTGAAGACAAAGGACTTTTTTCTCTAAAAAAAATACAGATATGTTTTTTCAATGTTGCTGCTTTGCCAGCATGGTTACTCATGATTTTACATCCTCATTATTTTATTCTTGGTTTGCTGCAATACCATCCTGTTACCCATATCCTTGTCAGCTTACTTATCAGACAGCTCTGATGCCCTTAGCATCTTTTATCAGTCTTCCCTGCTTTATAACTAACTCATTTACTGTTTCCATAGCAATCCCTCATGCTTCTATTTATTGTGATATTTTTTCCTCTACTTTCAGTTGCTGTTGATTCCCACTGAATATCACATATTTGATTCAAATTTCGACGATTTTTTCCATTGCAAAATGTTAGTAAATTCTTAAGGAAGCTTTTATTTGCTAGGAAAACCCTTAACAACAATTCTGTATTTTGGGATCTGATGTAACTGAGGGCAGATTTTTTTGTGTTTATTAGACCATTAATTTTACGGAAGCATAGAAACCAAGTGCTAGAATAAGGAATGTTATTTTGAGACTGCATTAAACACATGAAGAAGAATGTACTATGATTGCTAAACAACCACAAGAATGTTTTTCACTCATCATATTAATCAGGTTTTTTATCTCCTTTTATCAAACAGTATTTTTGTCCTTTCAAATAAAATACTCTAGGCTTTTGTCACAGGTCAAACAGTTGACATCTTTTACAATGTGTTCTACAAGGCCCAGCTCAGCAGCAGAACTACATTCACATTAGTACCAGCATCACTAGTGGACAGAGCTGTGATTTATTAGACAAAGGGGAGCAGCAGGGACTAATTGGTCATATGAGGACAAAAAAGTGTGTGAGAGGAATGCATAAACAATGGAGAGTGCATGCAAAGGTGGCTTGCTCCTTTGGCATGTCCCAAGGCACAAGATAAATGCCATCATTAACAGATCTGAGGTACAAGAAATGTATGAATTACACATGTAAATTCTTCCTTCCTCGAAACAGAATCCTGACCAGAAACATTCCTGCATGAAATAATCTTTTTATAGTTTGAGAAGATATAATTTAGTAAATTAGAAGGTAAGACAATGTCTTTATGTAAATTTCCTCACAATAAATTAGGTCTGTGATTATAACTTTTTACATCACCTCATCAGAGACAAAATGCAGGCTTCAACATGTCTGAAATATTGGAAATGTCTTTATTTTTTGCAATATGCCCATAAGGGCATATATGTATGCTTAAATGAGAAATTATGACATTCCAGAAGAATTCAGTATGTATTCAATATGTACATTTCTGTAAGGACAGTAAGATATTTTTCAAAGTCTTGGGGAGGGCCAAAGGACATCTGCATGTATCAGGCAACCACGCTTCAAAAGAGCTGGCATGGTATCCTCAGTAACAGCTGCAGATATAATGCTAATAATATTGTAAAATAAGGCTTTACATATCAAAACAGCAACTTTTTTTAAACTGCCCTTGATCTCTTATCACACCATATTTAGTAACAGCCACCAGTGTAATCCTTCAGTGTGACCTATATATTGAATTAGAAGGTGTTCTTAAGAGCTGTATTTTGGACAAGTCAAAAAATAAAGAAAGAAGAAAAATGTCCACCCAAACCCCTCTAGTCTGGAACAGCTGGGGTCCACAGAAAACTACTCTCCTAAATGTTAGCTGTAACTTGGTGACTGGTTAGATTTTGTCCACCAGAACATAGAGGTAACAGTGACTTAAAACTGTCACACACTCAGTGTGGAGCCTGCAAAGTATGTGCATCACTGCTGGTAGTTTCACAAGTTTCACTGAAGCAAGAAATTAATACGTGCTTGCAAGTTGGTGCCCATAGTAAAGTGTAT
The DNA here is from genome assembly GCA_013400235.1 of Oriolus oriolus. Taxonomy (NCBI): domain Eukaryota; kingdom Metazoa; phylum Chordata; class Aves; order Passeriformes; family Corvidae; genus Oriolus; species Oriolus oriolus. The sequence goes on along the minus strand of VXBT01001141.1, from coordinate 12,960 downwards.
ATTGACATTAGAGTTCAAAACAACAATCCAAATCTATTTTCATAATGCAAATCCATTTGTTTTTGAACTGATCTGCCCTCTATAACACCCAAGCACTACTCTGGAAGAATTTCAGTCTGGGAACTCTCCACAGTTTAGATTAAGAAAACAATAAGATTGCTTCTGTCATTTCTGTCCATCAGAAAAGAGCCTCATTACCCAAGTAGGCCTGTAATATATTGTTATGCCAGACGTATTTTATTACCATTGATTTATCCATAAAGATGATGCAATTATGGCTATTTAAATATTATCCTTCAACTATTTACTCATCTTCTGAAGAAAAAGTAAGGCATATCTGAATACAGATCAGTTGATTTGGAGGTTAGGTATTGAGTTTAAGATGTGGTTCTTTTTACTGCTCGTGGTTCTTTTTACTTTTTCTTCCACATAAATAAATCAGAGCAGCCTTACAGTATATTGAATGGAAATGGAGAGACAGTAATCCCAAAAGCAATCAGAACTTAATGGATTTGTAAGTTTTGAGTCTCCAATGGAACTTTCCATCTTTTTATTCCCTGCACCAGAAATCACAACTCTTTACAGCAGGGGAGAGCCCAAAACTATTTGCAATAATGGTAAAAACTCGCAGATATTTTGTGAAATTAGGCCTGTGAAAATATAAAAGGTAAGTTTTATTTTTATTTCAGACAAGTCACGAAAGAGTAATAGAATGGTAAAGTTTTTGTTATTAAGATCATGTACTGCCATTTGGACACCTAAGTATGAGAGCAATGGGTGCAATCAAGATCTTCAAAGACTTGTGACAGAAATGTGTTCATTTTTTTTGTGACACAAAAACCTGTGTTCAGCATAAAGGCCATAGAGATAGATGAAGTATTAGTTGGACATTTGATTCAATTAGTTTTAAAACCTTAGGAACAATCTTAAATAGCTTTATCCTTTGTTTCTGGTCACAGGGAGGCTTTTTCCAGTTTTTCTAACACAGCTTTTTGTAGGCCTGAAAATCTATGAAACTCTGGATATTAAACTGGCCAAAACAGACATTTTAGAGCTCATTAATATTTGAAGAAAATGCAATGTTGAGGAAAGAGTGAACTATTCCTCTATAAAATTTTCTGAAACCATGTAAAAGGAATGACAGTTGTTTCATAAATTTCAGAAGGAAGAAATAACATAAAAGTACATCATGCACGTTGTTCTGTAATTTGGTCTGAAGATCATCAAAACTCATGCAGCAGAAGTGTTGACTTACATTCACACACACTCCATCTAAGGCTGGCATCAGCTCTACATTGATAAACTAGGTTAACCACAGAAACAGTGAATTTATTTGTACCACTGTACTTGACGCCTGGACATCAAAGTAAAGCTCTGTTCAGAAAGAAGCACTGTGTGTTCAAAAACCTTCTTTACATAAAACCTTGTTTTTATTGGACAGTGAGTCAAAGGCAGATGGTTGATCTAATTTTAGTTAGGGACAGATACAACCCACCAGCGGCCAGGGTAATCAAGGGTAGCCAAGGTTATGGGCCCCAAGCAACAAATTTATTTTACCTCATATTCAGATTCCAGTGTCACAGTGTTCTGTTTTAATTTTTCTTTCAAAGCTGGATCAACCTGAAAGACAAACAAAAATGCAGCAAAAATGTTTGCTTTTAAGAATATTTTTTAAAAGAAACCTTAACCTCAAATAAACTAAATATTGGTACATGCAAACCCTCCTCTCCTCTAAATGAGTTTATGTGTCATTTGTTCAGATACCAGGATGATGAACACAGCACAAGAATCAGGCTGAAAAGAAACAGGTCAACTGCCAAATTATTAAACTCCAAAGGAAAACACATTTTTAATTACAGCCCTGCACTTGCATTACCTTAGATACTTAAATCTGTCCCTGTTTAGCTTAAAAGTGTTAAACTAAACAAAACTTAAATAAAAGAAATGAGCACAAGAAAGATAAAATTGTGATCATGTAACGCATTATACTCCTGAATGCTGAGTTCAGTGAATAGGTATACAATATATCCTGGTTTTCAACATCTAATTGGAGTTGAACTTCCAATTTTCTGGTGAGCACACAGCTCCTTCCTAGTTTTGATTCTGTACTGACAATGCTGGTGTTTCCTGCCACCTTTCAGAGATGCTTATTGAAAGAACAAATCTAAGAACAGACATGTCAATGAACCACAGCAGACACATTTCATGTTTTAACTTCTTCTGAGCCTGGAAGAAGTGATGTTCATCCCTCCCTTTGCTAAATAACATCTGTCTCCCACAGGTCTAAGACTAGAAGCAAAGGGGAAAAAGACAATTAGCATTCGTCACGCTTAGAGAAAGCATTTTACCTTCTTCTCAAACAGCCACATATGCAGTATTCAGACATAGTCTTTAGGCAAACTAATTAAAATACCAAATAAATCCACCATGAGAGAACAATCTCATTTTTAGAGCTTAAAAACCAAAACAGATGTGTAAGGAGACTGGTAATGTGTGTAGTTCTACATCTCTGGTACACTAGTCCAACTACAACCAATTCAGTGAAGAAAAGTTGTTAATTTGCTGCTTCTTGATCTGAACAAAAAGGGCTCAGTTACCCTCATCACAACCAACCTCAAACATCCACAAGTAGTCTAGAAAACAAAAAGGAGGGAATACACACAACAGAATTTGCCTGGTCAATGAGAAGATCCACCTTCAGATTCTCCCCTAACACAAAAGTTCCTACTTATCAGAGGTATTTAAAGCACACATCTACTATCTGTATTGATGGGAATTGCTCTGAAGAATTTCCCTAGGCCATAATGTTCCCCTTGATTACAGACACTGCCTGCTAGTTAGCATGCAGCCTGTGAGACCTTAGTTCCGAAGGACGGATGCTCAGACAGGCAAGTCTAACGCCATCTGTGCATGGCCAGAGGTTTGATTTCCCTGTCTCATCAGTGATCTGGCCATAGAAACACACACATTTGCAACCTCCAGACTCATTACACTTGGGAACTAAGCCAAGATATCTAAAATGGTTAATGTTTGTACAGGATACAGCTCCCACCTTCTTGGTAATTAAAAAAAAAATCGTAAAACAAGATAGTGTCTCTGCACTGGCCCTCTACATCAAATAAAAAAATGAAATGCTCCATCTCTGTCTTGGCATTCAAGGCCTCTGTAGAACTGCCCCTCATTAAAGATGGATTGCCTCTCTCCTGTGACCATGACCTCCAACAACAGCCATGCTTCATTAGAACAACGAACCCATCCATTACATGCGCAGAAATGCTAAGTCTTTGGGCAGCCAGACAGGCTTTGAAGCTTGCTTTCACAGAGAGAAGAGTGATTGTGGACCTCACTGTATTCAGAACTAAATGCAAACACTATTTGTTATGCTTTGTGTTCTCACAACACACATATGGACAAGGGGAAATAAAAGCTCCAGTAAGGCAGCAACAGTTTTATTTCATCCTACATTTTCCCTTCATTTAATAATAAGGCAGACAAAGCATCATGGTTGAAACATCATTTTTATCTAATTAACCACAGCCAGAATTTAACTTATAAAGACAGTTCAATATCCCCATTATCAAGTTTTATTTTGTCCGTTTTTAGTGTGTTTGTTTAATGTGTGGTGCTTGCATGGCCACATTTGGGTAAGGCACAGGTGAATAATCAGTTAAGCTATTGCTGCTTCTCCTTCCTTCCAGCCCTTTCTGTCCTCAGATTTTCTCCTGTCTTCATTCTCCTCTGCCTGCACAAAGACAGCTAAAACTGAGACACAGCATTCCAGTTTGATGCTGTAGCTTTACTATTAAGAAAAATGCAGAAATGAAGGAGCCTAGTTGAAATTTCTTTTTAAAAAATACCCTGTAAATGTGAAATGAATGGAGTGTGCTGCTTCTTAGGAAGCAGGAATTTTATTCAGCAAATCAACTTACCCAAAAAGACCAGTTAAACCCTGTTTTGAGGGCAAACTACATATACATCTTAAGCTCATTCTGCAAAACATGTTATTTTGCTCCAAGTTCCACCAAAAAAAAAAGTAAAAAAGAGGATCAAATATGTATTTCTTCTTCTCTTTATCTTTTTTGTTCCCTACGTACATACTTACTCACAGAGAATATTTTAAACATACTTGAGCCTGCACAGCAATTCAGTCACCTGCACATTCCAACACCTTGACTGCAAACCCCTGCTTTTCAGCTACCAAATGAGATGGATGGGTTACAAATTGTTTTGGAACCCATACAGAAGTTGAGAAAAAGGGTATTACAAAGTTTTGTTTACACTGTGTTCCTACGATGCTGTGCTACCTTTGAAACATCACAAGAACAACAAAAAAAAGGAAAACAGAATGATGCTATTTTCATTCTGAAAAGGCAGATAAACATCAATATGAGCCACAATCACAGATCATAACCAGGGAACACTTCGAATGGCGGCAGAGCCAGCAAAGTGCCCATGCCAAAGCAGTAGCTCTGTTGTATTACACATCTGCCACAAGATCCAAATACAAACATACATTTTGCTTCCATGATGACTGCTATGCCAACACATACTGCCAAATGAGCTAGAAATATTCAGCTATGTACTGGCAAATGAATCTTCAGCTAAATTATGGATACAAATCTGTATTAGTAAATATGATGATGGCAGCAGACAAAGCCCAAATGCTGTAACAGCCTGACAGTGTCCTCTCCACCATTATTTAGGAGGCAGGAAGGAACAGAAAAGCTATTCCTTTACACGAGAGGACTCTTCTTGTTCGGCAAAATCTCAGTTGCTCCTTTAAGATCCATTTAAATTCAAACTTTGTCTCTAAATGTAGAATTCAAAGATGTGTGCATGTATAATTAAAGCATAACTTCACATTAAATCCTTACTGAAAGACTACTGAAATACTTGATGCAAGTATTTAGACAACCTTCATGAAATGCTGTCTGCAAGGCTTTGAAACCAATACTATAAATACAATTTTTAAAGGCTTTACTGCTTTTCTTTTTCTGGGGTGGGCTTTTTTTTCCTTTTAGCACTTGCAGCAAAAATGAATGAAACATTCTCAGTATTTTGCATTATACAGGCTTATCTTGTATTACATCAACTGAAAGGGCAAGGGCAAGTACAATATAGAAAAATCTCAGAAAAGGTTTAAGAATCCAGGTTTCAAATGAGAATTTTGTCCCATTTCACACTCCCACCATTCCTTCAGATTTACCCCTACTTAACTTCAAAAGGTTCCCAAAGAAACAGACTTAAAAAAGATTCTTAGATGGCTAAAAGTAATAGAGGTTAAGCACAGGAACATTCTTAGAAATCTTAGTAGGCAGCTACTTGAGGCTGTAAGTAACTAAAAACCTTTTAAAATGTGGCTGATGCTTCTCATTTTAAGGCTGACGTTTCAGTTTTTCAATTAGAACCTGGACAGCATTTCTAGGTGTTGGAAATGGTGCACCTCGGGGTGCAGACAAGGGGCTTCATGACAGAGCAAAGCAGGAATACCTGGTGCTTGCAGCCCCTGCCTAAACAGGGACTCCTGCAGTGCCCTGTGAAAAATGTACACCCAGTAAAGGGAATTTTTGGTTTGTGACACAAGTATTTCAGGTACAGTTACAAACTTAAAAGTGCTGCTACTAAAATAATTCTCCAGCTAACAATTTTGTATTGATACTCAGTGACCACAGTTCATTTTGGCTCAGAAGCAAATCCTATGGGCAGAGAGTGAATGAGAAATTTGTGAATGTCACTAACTTTAGCTCCAGGATAAGGAAAGGATAGCTCTTCCACAAGGGAACCCAAAGAACACCATTACTATCCCTTTTGAAGTTTAGAGGCATGGAACACTTCTCCATATGAGGACAGGCTGAAAGCACTGGGATTGTTCATTCTGGAGAAAAGAAGGCTTTGGGGAAACATGATTGTGGCCTTTCAGTAAAGGGGGCTTACAAAAAAGACACACACAAACTTTTTAGCAACTTGTAGCAACAGGACAAGGGCTGATGGTTTTAAATAAAAGAGGGAGATTTAGACTAGGTATAAGAAAAGTTTTTTATAATGAGGGCGGTGAGACACCGGCCCAAGCTGCCCAGAGAGCTGGTGGATGCCCCCATCCCTGGGAACACTGAAGGTCAGGTTGGGTGGGGATCTGAGCAATCTGATCTACTTGAAGATCTTCCTGCTCCTTGCAGGACTGTTGGACTAAAAGACCTTTGAAAGTTTCTTCCAACCCAGACTGTTATATGATTCTATGGAACACAGGAATACAAAGCAGATTAGCAGTGTCACTCCTGTTCAGCATTCAGAGAGGAGCAAGTTGACATTCTAATTTTCAGGGTAGCATCCCAACTGTCCACAGTACACATATGCCTGGATCCGTAACTCAAATAGCCCATTTTCACAGGCAGTCTTTCTAGGCTATAAACATTACTATTTATTTGTCCATGTACTATTTGTGGCCATGGTTTTTAGAGCAAACCAAGACTTGAATATATTACATCTTCTAAAATGATGGCTTCAGTTACTACAAAAGGAAACTGTCAGGAGACAGCCACATCATGAGAAGAGGATTGTGCTTTTAACAGTCTCCTCTCACATAAGTCAGGGATACTTGTGTCCTGACATGTACTGACCAAATATTTGTATGCCAAAGTCTTACAGAACTTTCTCTCTAGCAAGGATTTCCAAAAAATGGTAGAAGATATTTCTACTCTTAAACTAGTTTGTTATTTTTACTAAAACATGAGTTTCTGTTCCTACCCTATCCTCAACAAAATAATATCCCACTGAGACAGATTTCAGCTTTGGAAATGGGAGAAGACAGTGGCCTGAATTTAATGAACATGAATTAAGATTCAGATTTTTATTTTTCCATCTGCCCCTCCCAGCATAAATAGATGGGACACAATTTTCCTGAAGTATCCACAATACAGAGAGTCCACAAAATTACTGTTTGTACGAAATTTTTCAATTTGTTCTCTCCACCCACTTTTTAAAACTTAAGAGTAAGCCAGAATCACCAATTCTAGCTCTCCCATAGCGTATCTTCTTTGAAAACATTTATCATATGCCTAACTCCTCTAAATGGAAAATCAGCAATCTTGAGCGGATCAGTCAACTTTAATCTTCCTTGAGAAGACTCCCATAAATTGCTACAAAAGTCTGTGTCATAAATATTCTAAGTTGTGGTTTATGAGCAGAGTGAGAAGCTGTAGACAGGAGAGGATAAATCCCAGGACTCAGGAAATGCAGTGTAAACTACAGCCAAGCTGAGTGCTGTTCTACTTAAGAAATTAAAGGAACAAAGCTTGTAGAGGTTGTAAGGTACAACAAGGGTTGTACTTATGCCAAGCTCTTTGGCATACAGTCTTAGGCAACAGAGAAGGGCAAGGCAAAACACACCATTTTTGTGCAACTTCATTCACAACAATCCTTCAGCTATATTACTTAAATATTTAATACACAAAAACACTTACGTAAGGCTACTTTCTTCCCTGTGAGGGTGGTGAGGCACTGGAACAGGTTGCCAGAGAAGCTGTGGATGCCCCATCCCTGTAATTGCTTGAAGCCAGGTTGGATGGAGCTTTGAGCAACCTGGTCTAGTGGAAGGTGCCCACGCCTATGGCAGGGGGCTGGAACCAGATGATCTTTAAGGTCCCTTCCAACCCAAATGAGTCCATGACTCTGCGGCTCTATACTGCATAGGATAGGATTCAAGGATATCGACTGGATAGGAATACTTATGAACAGTGGGGAGACAGCTGACACTAGATGTAAACCCTAGCTTTGTGTCCTTTGACTTTTTCCTGTACTCTGCATAGAATACAGACAGTTAAACAAAAAAACCCATTTCATCCAGCCTCTGACAGAAATCGATGCAGACATTTCCAAAGGAGCAATATAAATTGTTGTTACAGCAGCAGTTCCCAGAGCTACAGTACACAGTGCACCAATGATCTCTCAAAATCCAAACCTTGTACTTCCTTCCAGATTGATCAAAAAAAGACCTATAATCCCAAAAAAAGACCTACAATCCCAAACTCCAGACCAGACTTTTTCATGTGATATGTCATGAGAAATGCAATTAAGTTAACGGCCAATATGATGACCAAACTATCCCACTGATGCCTTAAAAACCACACTTCAGCAAACATTTAAACATATCTAGATTTCTCACATATAAGGTCAACAAAACTAACAAGGATTCTAGAATTTTCAGTTCTGAGAAGAAAGTACTCATCATTTAATTAATTTCACATCCAGTTTGATTTTCCGTTGCACATTTATTTATACGATTTATACCAAATTAGTGCTGTAAACCTTGGCTCTGAGTATGCTAGCATAAATTTAATTTCACAGTAAAATTCAGTACAAAAAATGTTCTTTTTGGTATAAAAAAAAGGTGTAAATTTGTGATGCCAGTATATAGGAAAAAAACCCACCCTTTTTGCCTCTAAATAGAAGATACTTAACAGCTAGAAACAGCCCAAAATGCAACTTTGGATGCAACTCCAGCAGAGTCAATTTATTCTGGTCATATTTTTTGAAGATTCTTGTTTAATGGCTATGTACCTACTATGCAAGTTAAAGCTGGAAAACTGGTGTAAATATAGTTAATAGGGGTTTTTTTTTCCCTTATGGCTTCCTTAGTCATATCCTAACTTTGCACAGAATCAACCACTTTGTGGTAGCTCTGAAAAACATGAAGGTCACTTAAGTTTCTGTTCAAAGCAAGCAACTTCAAGAGAGAAATCATGAATTGGCAGCTGAAGGCAGCATGCAAGCAGCCTGCGTTCATCTCATCTGAATCTTTCCAGTGCTGTACTATCAGACAGAACAGGGCTGGAGAGGGTGTCCTCATTAGCTCTGTACATCAGCAGGAATACCTGAGTTCAGGTGCTCACGGACTGTTCAATTAGGCTCATCTGCAAACTGCTCCTGGCAGCAGCTCACTTGAACAATATCATGAAACCAAAGGCACTGTGCAGTATCTAAACCACTATTTTTTGCTTGGTGTGTCAGTTTAGAAACACAAAGGAATTAATTTAAAGGGAAAAGTCTATCTCACAGGAGACTAAACCTTCAATAAAAGCGCTGAAGCTTCAATAAAATAACACCAAAAAATGCTCCAAAAAACCCAGCTCCCAAAAACCTCCAAACAATCAACCTTCTCATATCGGAACAGAGATAGTCTGATCCTTCAAACATAATATAAAAACATAACACAGTTAAAAAAATGCACAAGCACACTTACAGATTAGGAATGCCTTCCTTAATCAGCATTAAACATCTATAAACATATATGCATTTCTTTTCTTCTCTTAGTGGGTAAGTTAATGCCTGAGCCCTATCTTGAGCCATGTGAAAATATGCTTGCTACCCACATAAAAACAACTCCAGTTTCCAGAAACCAACAGCAAGAAAATATACATTAACATTTTTTCTCACTGTAAATAATCAAGAATATAAAACGAAACAAAAAAGTATGCAGTTTTTAACCCTAAAAATGGTTTAAATTATGCTTTAAAAATTCATTTTGATTTACAGTACATATCTGTTTTTTACAGAAATTTATTGAGTACTGAAACAAATTTTGACTTTTTAATGTCTTTTTGAACAGAAACAATTTTTAGAATCCAGTGTGACCTTATCAAAACTGTTTTCAGTGCTCTGAACATACATTTCTACAAATAAATTACCAACAAATTCTAATAACTGTCATCTTAAAATCTGCACTTGTTGAAGGAATTAACACTTCTCATTCTACAGTTCCCATTGCATTTAAGTAAAAATACTTTCCATACTGACATCTAGTGAAGTTTTACAGTAAGAAGAAAAATCATATTCTAATACTTTGTACTTACAAAAGGCTTTAATTTTCCAAATTACTTATACTTTAAATTACTAGAATTTGCAACACACTTGTACATCACACACTACTTTCTGCTGAAAGATATTTTGCCACTGTCTTTAATAAATAACATGTTTACCTGTCAAAGGATCAGACATTCTGATGGGTATGTTAGAGAAAGTTACAATGGTAAAATCTGGAGTAATTAAGTTTAAAACATGAATAGCAAAGTTAGTGTTTTCCATATGAGGGCTCAACATTAGCAAGACAATTCTACTAAAATCAGTGGAAATCATGAATGCAAAATATTTTAATTCATACACTCTAGAAATTATTAAGACAAGTCATCTCTCTTCTCTAAGCAGTGTCCAAAAAGCCTGTATTCCCACAATCTCTCCGTAATCAATGAAGAAAGAAAGGTTCCTCTGGGAATACCCAATTAGCCTGCTGCCCTGAATCACCCCAGAGCTTAGGCTTGGTAGGCTGCACAGACAGCACACAGAGTCTCTGAGGGTGCAGAAATGGAGGGACTGTTAGGGAGACCGAGTGAATTCCCTGAGCCCAGAGCTGCCCATCTACTCACACAGGTACAAGACACAACCTCAGATACCTTCCACCCTCCTTGAGCTGTGCTCCAGAGAGGCAGGACATGATGCTCTACCAGCTACAACACTAATTTCAGAACTTACTACGGTTCTGAAGGCAAAGTCTCATTTTTATGCCTCATCCAAAAAAAAGGAGGTTAAGCACTTCCTGACATAACATACAGGAGGTTCAGTGCTGACTCTGGGGAAAATGCATCACCTATTGAATGACAAGCAAACCAGTAAATGCTTTCTGCAGTGACAGATACTTGAGGAGAGACAGATAATGCATTCCCCGCCCCCCTCATTAGTTGGTTTTACTCTAGATACGAGTTTGGGCTCTGCTTGTTCAGACTGCCATATAGCTGCAGTTTGCAACAGCACCATTTGGCTTCAAACGAGGCTTCAAGCCTCAAACACAAAGGAAAAGAAAGGGAAGGTCCATTTAGACAGAAACTGCACTTAAAATGGAAACATGCCTGGGCAAAAGGTTTTCAACATTTTCTTTGTAAAAATGGTAGTGATCTAGAAGTCCAGAAAATCCTGGGGACTGGGACCCCAGCATTTCTGTTTGAGCTTCAATCTGCCGACATCATGGCTATTGGCTTCTCAAGAAGAGTCTGGAAAGCTAGATGTTTTCTGGTGCTTGCGGGAGGTGTTGGGAAAAACAGCTGGATATTAAATTATATTTTGGCTAAAAGCTGCCTGAAGCTAAGTTACACACTTGTAATCACTTCAATTGCAAGGCAAAAATACCAGTAATTAATTGTGGCAATGTGACAGGATTTAAATAAACCAAACAGAATTCCTGGTAGTATATAAAATGTAAATATCTGAAAGCTATCAACATTTTATGCACTGAAATTAGTTCCACTTGCAATGGCATCAGAATGAGTTTCTCCAGTCAATAACCTTCCCTTCATCTGAATCTAATCTTGACAACAGAACCACCATCAAGAAGTAAAAAATGGAAAAATTGCTTCTGTTTAAAACAAGGAACTCTTAATACTTGCACTTAGATTGTATTTCATCACAGAGAGGCTCAATAATCTGACGTAATATCTTAACTCCAAGCCATCCTATAGTGCTGTAAGCTGTCCGTGGTGACAATAAGTACTGTGTCTAGGTGGATCCAATCACTGGAAACCATTCAAAAGTACACACACAGTGCCAGACTCAGAACGTGGCAACAAAAATCTTGCTGAATTCCAGAACTGACTCTGGTTTTGTCTTTTATAGGAAAAGGGTGGTTTATATGCTAAACTGAAAGGATGTCTGAAAAAAGAAAACATACATCTCTGTCTGGTATCGTAGCAAATTCAGTAAGCAGCTCTTCACAGACAATGTAGAGAAGTCATCTGAGCTCAAGTAAAATGGATTAGCTTTTGCTGAAATCAGTGCAAAAACATGAACCAAACACTAGCAGCTGAACCTCAAAAATCTTCAAGAATAACACGGATAAAGAGTTCATTTCCATACAATCCCTCTGGACTGAACTGAAACGAGAACGAAAACATCTGAACATCTGGTACCACCACAATACTGGGTATGAAAAGCTCTTGCTACCCTTTCATTTTGTGCCACATTGCAGGACTGAAATTACTACCTTGGATAGTTCTGAACCGTGGTCAACAAATGGAACAAGTTCCAAATTCTGCCTGCAAACAGAAACAAAGTCACTGCAAGGGTACCTGCTTAGCCATCAGTAAGGAGCCAATCTGCCTGACTAAATACACAATTCTAAACCACTCCACTAAGCAGGCCATGTCTGAAAGCAAGGTCTGCCTTAATTTAGTAAAATTTGCTTCATGTTTTAAAGGTAATTGACTGACAAAGACCTTTTTTTTCTCACCTATAAGTAATCCTGTATGTATGCCTCTCACATTCTCTATAGCACCAAACAACATTTCAGTGTATTATTTTCTTAATTTTTGGAGGACCTAGGGCCAAGCTCAGTAATGAATTCAGTCTTTGAAAATCAACTAAATCTACTTACACAAGAAAATTGGCCAGTTTGTCACTGGACTTGAGACTCAGGCCAACCTGACCTGCTTAAGGAAAAGAAGAAAACAATAATCATCAACATCAATTCCTTGCCATGCTGAGCTTGTGTAATTAGCTTACTGAAACTAATTAAACACATGAAGATGCAGTAATAAATAAATAAATGCTAAAATGGTAGATGAGAAGACTTGATTATCCTGCCAAGTTCAGTGACAGATGCTAAAATGATTCTACATTCCTTGGCTGACAGGTTTAGAAAGGATACCTTTCCCATCCAAAATATTCCACCAGACACCAACTGAAGATACTCTGATTTTGTTCACACTCAAATCAAGCAGGATGTTTTTATACAAACTCCTATGGTGATGCCTTAGGTTTTAACTTTTATGTTTTTCAAATTCTATACTGCCTGATGTGTAACTCTGAACTATCTTGCAGCCTGTTAGCTGCAGTTCTCTCATGCTAAGATAGACATAACAAAGCCTCTCCACTTGCTCTTCAAGGACACTCGGACCGTCCTAGGCCCAAAAATGGGTA
>VXBT01001140.1:0-32555 GCA_013400235.1 Oriolus oriolus | reverse complement strand
CTTCCTCCCTCTCTCCCTCCCTCGTTAACAGTTAAGGCACATTTAAACTTCTGATCTTTAATTCTTTATCCTTATTGTATGATCTTAATTTCACACTTGTCCTAATTTTGGCTAGGACAGAATTAATTTCATCACTGTTGCCAGGAGGGACATGGAGCCTGAAGCTATGTCGTCAGGGCCATGGTTATTTTATACAAGCCACATCATCACTAGGGGGCGTGGCTTTAAACTGGAGAAAAAGGGAACATGATGCAGAATGGCCATTACTTTGTTCCATCTTTCCAGGAGAGCAAAGCAGCAAACAGAATGGTGCAGTGGCATGGTGTGGGCAGATTCTTACCTGTATGCAAAGAACTGATGATTCTGTGTCTCTAACAGATCAGACTTTGACCTCTGGTTTTGTTTGCTAGGTTTCTTTAGGCAGTTTGTAGTAAGGGCTTTTTTTTTCTTTCCCTGCTCCGTTATAAAAAAGAAAAACTAGACTGGTACAGCCTGGGCCTTTGTAAGCCTGAAGGTAAAAAGTAGTTCTTTAGTGATCATACATAGTTACTATTTTGAGTCATGTTGAAGTATGTTGAAAATACTACCTTCCACACAAAAGGATCTACAAAGGAAGCAAGCCAGATGTTCTTTCTAAGGAGTACCCAAATGGCACATGAAGTATTCTTGAGGCCAGAATTCAACATTCATGTTGGATAGAGAACTTCTACTAGATCCTAACGGACAGCGTAAAATATCAAGCCAGTCAGATGAGAATCAAGATGACATTATCTTAATTTGTTGTTGCCCAGAAGGTCTGAAATAATCCTGTGTTTGCAGTAGGATGTAGACACACTTTAGAAAGTTACCCCTTAGTGTATTTCAAAAGAGTAGGCACTGGATCTTAGATACCTAAACTTTCACGAAAGTACTTCTTGCTGTCTGGAAGGACCTTGACTCCTAAAGCTGAACTTCAGTAATCAGTTTCAGTGATGTGGCAGTAGTTACGTTTATTGACTCTTATTTTGAACTGGAAAACATTTGGGAAGTCTCACATTTCACAGACACTTTTTCACCTTCAGATTTTACACATTTTAAGACTACAATACATATATATATGTGAATATTTAAAGACAAATACCCTATCCTTCACTGCATAGTGCTTAGAATTCTGAAATTGGTCTCTCTCCCAGTAATCCAGGCCTTTTCAAGGAACATCTGCTCCTCCCATCAAGTGTGATATAATGTGTTCTTCCTGTGATTTAAAGCAGTTGTCCTGCCTGGTAGTGTCTAATATGATTACTCTGTGTTTTGGATTTTTGTTCGGTGTTTCTGAGTAGAAAGGGAAAGGTCCTATTTCCTTGGGTTTTTTGGTTTTTCATGCTATTGATGGATGGGTGCTCTAATGCAGACAAGAAAACACTTATTTTTTGTACCTTGAATCTCCCACAGCGATGGGGGATCTTACAAATACATGTGCATACAAATTTATGTAAACATAAGAGTAATGTAGACACTAAAAATTATTTATGAGCTTGGAGGAAGTAACATCTTTTTATCATTTAGCCTATAGCACTTTTTTAAAAAAATCAGATCTAGCTTCATTCTAACATGAGGGCTGAGAATCCTATGCCCTCCTGACTCCAGCACTGGTGTTTCCAAAAATAAGTCTTGCAAGGTAATGCTCTGATCCTATAAAGGTGTTAATTAAGTCTCTGAAATTAAAAAAGATAAGTAAGTTTGTTTAAAGTACTGTTTATTATAGTACTGGCTCTAATGAAGATTTTACTGCTGCCATTACAAAGTAGCTCAAATACACACTGTCACAGTTTATTTCAAATTACACCCATTGTAAACCTTAAGTGCTGAATTGGATTAAGTGAGACAGGCTGCTTTAATGATATGGCATGAGGAAAACATAATGGAAGTAAAGCACAAACTATACCAGGGTCTCTAACAGCTTCATTTTGCTAATTCAGAAAGTAAAGAACAAGCCTGGATAGGAAACAATGGAAATTACACTTTCAGGATTTCTCTCTTTCAGAAAGAGAACAGAAAGGCTGTTCTTTCTGTTCATGTGTATTTTTCGTGTGTGTAAGAAGTTCTGAATGCAGTAGTCACAGGTTACCACCTACATGTGATCTTGTAAGACTATATTAAAGTTAATGAAATTAAACTAAAACAAAAGAAATCCACCTTTCACTTTGATCACTGTTTCTACCTTTAAGAGAGCTATGGTAAAGACATGTGCTAGAAGATGATAGGTTTAATCAAACTTGCTCAAACTGTTGCCTGAGATAGCGGCCTTCTGAAAGAAGAGTGTCCTTTGTAAAGCTACCTATTTAATTCTGAACCTTTGGGATAATTCTTCAGTATAATTACTCTTGATAGTTATTGTTCTACTATAGTGTTACCAGGTTTTTTTAGGATTCCTAAGTTATGTCAACTTCCCTGATTTCACTCGTGTCTTCATAACTGTGGTAGTTTAACACCAGCTGGAAATTATACTCCAAATAAGCCACATCTCTTCTCCCTGCCATTGTAGTAAGAGAGAAGGGACAAAGGCAGACACTACGGGTTGGGACAATTATTGCAAGCAAACAGGAGTGGAATAAGAAACACCCAGTAACAGCAGTGATATTGATAACAAAAGTATAGAAAATGAGAGGTGCTTTACACATAAAAAGAGGTGTTCACCACCATGGCTTAGCTTTGCCTGGCTGCCAGGGCAAAGACAAGATGGTAGCTGTTCCTGCACTCAGTGCCATGTGGTTTCCCCCAACAAAGACAAGGTGTCAGGTGCTCCTCACAGCCAGCTCTCTCTGTCCACAAGCCCAAGACAACAGAAAATAATGTCAGACAAACCCGTGAAAGCAAGACCATCCATGTCACACTGCACCACTGTATCATTCCTCATGGCTGCTTCTTGAACCAGTGGTGCTGCTTTTGACCTCTCCACTCAGTTCCTATGGACTCTGGTGTGCTTGGCACCCAGAGCCACAGTCTCCTGAGGGAATGTTTTTGCCATCGTTTCCAGTCGTGCTTACTTCAGCTTTCAGTCAGCTGTTGGGATCCCCCTGTCACCCCAGAAATAGAGATGGATTCTGCCTCTACATGTCTTGATGGCATCACGGTACGTGGTATGTTGGTGCCAACTAAAGGCTAATATTCTTATGGGTCTCGTATTCCAGGCCATCATACCCACATTCCAGTAGACCTGATTATTCCTTTCCACCTCCTGTTTAGAGGCAGGGTGTCTCTAGGTCTGGTCATGGTACTTGTTACTTCTTGTAAATATGACCTGGAGATCCCTTCAGGAGGATCAGAAATAACATCAGCCTTTTTAATCTCTCTGAGGACTTGCCCAAGGGAAACTGGAGCAGCATTTATTACCACAGAGTTTCATGTAGTGGTTATCCTTCCTCTCAGCACAGGTACCTGTGCTGCTGCAGCAATGGTGGGTTTTCCGTCCCACTTCCTCATGTATTCTCAGCAGGTAGAACCACATATTACCTTGTTGTATCTACCCTCTCTCTCAAGCTGGGGAGCACCTGCTCCCTGATAGCAGAAACTCTTAATCTGTACTGGCAGGGCATGGGAGGTTGCCTCCTTAAACTTTGGGTAGTCCTTTTTAAATTGTTGTTGGTCCTCTTTAATTTCCCTATTAAATTGCTGTAAGTCCTTGGACAGTCATTTCACAGATGAGATGCAGGCCTGTATTGGGATGGAGATAGTATCTTCATATAGCTGGAGTTTGGTAGCCAAATTGTTCACTTTTTTTTCCTCCTTCCTTCTATGACTTCACTGCTAGTGAGTCGGCATGTGACACCAGCACGCTCTGTAGGAGCTTCCACCACATGTTTTATGTACACTGGATGTCATTTCTATTTATAGGGGTCTGCTTATTATTTGAATCCTTACAGATTACCTCCAGCACAACTAATTCTCTCAGATCCTGGATACCTTGTGTCCAGGGTGTTCCACTTGTGTTGATGCCCTAAGCGGTCATCCATGCAAAGATATCTCTCCATCAGACTTGACAGGAGTTACTTCCAGAGGCTGAGAGTTTCTGGTCTTTTCTAAATCCCCTGGTCAATGCCTGCATCCCAGGAAAGGGATCCTAATTGCTTGGCTTTATTGCCATCTAGTGTTGCACCATTTGCCACGATATCCCAGCATCATGCAGCCAGGTCGGTAGGGGCTCACGAGGCTGGCAGCTGTAATCTTTTTGTGCGTCTCAGAGCTCACCCATGGATAGCGATCAGGTGATTTTGTCTGGCTGTGTCTCTTCGTCTGGTTTTGAGGGTCCTGTTTCTTTTTCATCCCTCACTGTATGAATTGATTTGTTCTTGAATTTTTTCTTCTGAATAGGGGCAGCTGCTACTGGCATGGGTTGTTCCTCTGGTTCAGCTGCAGTTTGAGTGGCCTTGGTGCCTGTTGGTCTCCTTTCCTCTCCTCCCCCTGAGAGTGCTGTGCAGTAACAAGCAGTGTCTGATAAGTAGTAGCCAGGGTCCAGCATGCTGCATGACTTCGTGTCTCTCTGGAGGTGTCACAGCATTTTTCTGTCAAATATTTTGCCACTTGTATCAAGGTCATGTATTTTTCAGGGGTAAACTTCCAAACCACTGGAGCAGCATGCTCTTTTAAAAGCTGGCTCATTTCCTGCCCCATTCTGTGCTACTCATGACTGTTCAGCTCCAGGGCAGTTCTCTGAACAACTTCCCTAGATGTCTCTATCCTGACTTGAAACATGGTGTAGACTTCACTTACTCTAAATTTCACTTATACTAGACTGTACTGAAGAAATTTGGCAGACATTGCAATTAGAATATGCTTTCTTTAACATCTGAATGGAATTCAAGATTCTCAAAAACTGTTGTAGCAGGCCAAAATGAGGAAAAAGGGGTGAAAGGCTGAGAAAAATCATTGTCCCCTTGCTCCCGTACAGGCTTGGGTAGTGTTATTAATAAATCCTCAGAGGTAGCAGTCAAGGCCAGGACAGGTGAGCAGCACTGAACACACATCCCAAGTGACTCTAATTGCCACTGATGCTGTCATGTCATAAACTGATACCACACAGTACAGCATTAAAGCAATCCTGATCCTTCTCCCTACTCTGAAAAAATAGCATCATGAAGAGCATGTATGGGAATATATAATGGGTTAAATATCACCCCCCTGTGAACAGGTAGAGCAGCTGTAGCTGGGGAGTTCTGTACCTAATACACTTTTAGATCACAGTTATCTTTACCCTTTCATGGCTCACAGTGGGCGCCAATTGAATGTTGTGGTTTGACACCAGCCACAAAACTCCAAATAAGCCTTTCCCCTTCCTCCTGGCCAAGGCAGAGACTATGGGTTGGGATCACAATTTAGTGAAAGCAAACAACAGTGGAATAAGAAGTGCACAGTAATAGCAGCAGTATTAATAACAAAAATATACTAGAAGAGAAGGTGCTTTACACACAAAAGCAGGTGTTCACCCCCTCCATGTAGTTCTGTGTGGCATCCGGGACAAAGGCAAGATGGCAGGCACTCCCTGCAGCACCATGTGGTTTCCCCAGACAAAGACAAGATGGCAGGCACTCTCCACAATTGGCTCTCCCTGTCCCTCAGGCCTGAGACAACAGAAAACAATGACAGTCCCCTGAAAGCAAGATCCTTTGCATCTTGCCACTGCTTTGTTCCCCATGGCTGTTTCCCACCCCAGCGCTGCTGCTTTTGCCCTTTTCACTCTGCTAGGGCTCAGTTCCCAGAAGCACCACAGCTTTTAACTGCTTCACTGCGCTCAGCTGTGCTCGCCACCCAGAGCCGCGCTCTCCTGAGGGGCAGGAATGGATGAGGAATGGCAAGAGAGGACAGGGTCCACTCAGCTGATTCCAGCAACCTCTTTGAGGAAGAGAAGTAAACAAAGTGGTGTCATTTCTGGGGGTCACTCACCTTTTCTTTCCCCCAAGGCCATTCCCCACAGTGGTGATTTAGACACTGTAGAATAGCAATATAAGCCATGCCCATCAGTTCTGAGCTCCACCCCCTCCCTACAACCAGAAGAACTAACTAGCAAACCTTTTAATATTGTTTTTCATTATAGTAAATAACTTGCCCGCTTGTTTATGCTAAAATATTTTAGTAAATAATTAGAAATTGCAGTGTGCTGCCTCTTGAATTTTAAAGACACCTTGCCAACTAAAGACAGTTTACACAAATTTCAGATTCTTGTAGTCTTCTGCTGCAGTTTCATCACTATGGCATTGTAATGTGGAGTTAACTTTAAATTTTGTGAGTTTATGTCTGTCATGAGAATGGCTTATGTTGGAAGGGGCCTTTAAAGAACATCTGGTCTAGCTGCCCTGCCATGGGCAGGGACTTGTTTCTGTAGACCAGGCCAAAGCCCCCGACAACCAGTACCTGTGCAGTCGTAGATGTTTGTTTGTATATATGCACACAGAGCTGCATATCAGTGCTGCTTGTTTCTGTACAGTTGTAGACAGCATCTCACCGAGTAGAGATGAAACTGCAGAGGCCATCATAGTGGAGAGGTAGTTAACACTTGATTTGGGGTCTTCCAGGTTGTAGACAGGTTTCTGAAATGTATTATTTCCATAGCCGTCAGCTGCAAATCACTTTTATCTTCAGACTTCATGTACTGTAACTGAACTTTCTTCTCAGGTGTCAGATCTTACTACCTACACAAAATCCTAGTATAAAATAAAAGAAGTTCCTAATAACTAATATGCTGGTTAAGCTGGTAGGATATTTCATAACAATTTTGGAATTTGAATTGCTGAATTCTTGTACCACAGGAAACCATCGGGGATTTTTTTACTAGGGAAGGCAAAAAAAACCCCAGTAACAAACTAAAACTGGCGTATTTTTATTCCCTCCATTATTTAAAGATATCTTTGGGAAGGCAGGTGCAGAAGCCTTGCATAGAATGATCCTTTCTGTTCATAAAATAAGGATTAGAGAGTCTGAATAAGACATGTCTCACCCACGTCTTTAGTGCTGGAACAAGCTATGCTACTGCTTCATCTGAAACCTCTACCAGTAGCTCTGAGCTGCGTTAGGAAAATCGCAGTGTTACTTACCAACGAATCTAGTTGATGCATTTCAGTTTAGAATGACTCCTTCCCCAGATCGTTCTTGTGAAGTGCTGGTCCTCCCCTGAGCAGCTAGTGGTGGAAGTTCTCAGTGAGTTGCCTACAGGAGAAGTGTTTTAGATAGTGAAGTAAAAGTAAAAATGTTGAAGCCCACCAGGTGGTGCCAGAAGGCCTGATTACTGGTGGCTCTGACAGCTGGCACAGACCTGAGAAGGTGCGAGCCTGCCACTTTCGTCAGAAATTGTATAATCTGAATACAAGCAACACATGCTATTACCCTTCCTGTCCTTCCTTCTAAAAAGCTTTTACCCCTAAAGCATTTCCTCAGCAAATTACTTCCTTCTGTGTTCATGATGGTAAAATTTAAATACGCTGTTTAGGAGTAAGGCACTTTAATTATCACTAGTTTTGTGCTGCTAACATCCCTCTTCAGTGGATAGTAGAGCCATGAAGCTTTCACAAAAATGCTGTCAACAACATTGTGCTGTGTGTTGCTGTGAAATGCATGCAATTTTATGGAAATACAGACATGAATGTTAACTAAAATTTATGCTATAGAATTATATATCTGGTTACACTTACTTTCATGGAGTTAAAAGCTCATACAAACATTTTAATGTTTGTAAACAACTAAGTTTATAGAGAGGGTTAAGGTGTTTCACAGTGAAAACTGAAGTCTGTGCAAGTTGTTTTTTCCATCATTTCCTTTTATGCTGCAAAAGTTATATTTTCATGACTTTATTTTTTTTGTCTCTATATCATGTCTTTCTGCCTGTTTTGATAGATTCTACTATTCTCATATAAAACTGGTATGATTGACAATTTGTAATGCTAGTGTTTTTAATCTAACACTTAATAGTCTCTGAAACACTCCACAATAATTAGACCACTGTCAGACAAAGTAGTCATCTAATTTCCCCATTTTTTTTTCCCTAAAGTCTGCTTTTGTGTAGAAGGGCTTGTAAGAGTAGATGAGCAACACACCTGGGCTGGTGAGTAGCAGCTCACAAGTCAAAACAATGTCTCTTTTAAGTGAAACCTGCAGCTACACTGATGACGACATGTGCTGTTGGGTGTTGGGGAAATGGGTATCTGACAAGTGGGCAGTGGCACTTCTCTTCTGAAAGTTACTGGCAGTCTGGTCTAACTTTCTTTGGATGTGTCACTTTGTATCCAAAAAGCCCCTACTTATGGTGGATTTACTGTATCTGCTGCTATCAACAGAATGATTCTAAGAAGTTGATTGTTTCATAGGTCATCTTGCATATAGCCAAAAAAGGAGTATCTGCTCTTTCTTAACAGGACAGCTTATTGCGACTGAGTGCATCAGATGCATGTTTTGGTTTTGTGTTTCCTACCTTTGTGTGAAACATGAAGTTTCTTGAGACTTGCAATAAAAGAGTTTTCATTTTGTGAGTTAATTTTTTTCTTTATGACTTTCCACATTAGGAGATAAAGACATCTGCATGCTGGCATTAAGTCTGATGTTTTGTCATTTATCACATTTAAGAACCATAAGTTTTACAGGGTTTGGTGTATTTTTAATCAAGTAAGTAAGACTGACTTACGTATTCTTAAAATTTCAAAGTGTTCTTAAAGTACACCAATTTATTTTCAGAAAATCAGGTTTTATGCCTCCTTATTAGTATCTTCAGAACTGTCACTATGCAACTGATTTGTAAATTGAATTTGGAATGCTAGTTTTAGGAAAGCACAAGTTTCATCTTAAGTAAGGTTTTGAACTAGTAACAGTTATGGGCTCAGTTTAAACAGCTGGATCAGGTTTTAACTTCAGTAGCCTTGTGTCCATCTATAGGTTCAGAGGGCATAGTGAAGCACTTAATAAAGTGTTAGCAAATGAATTGTGACTTTAAAAGGATTAGAAATAAATTTTCTGTTTCTGAAGCATGATTTCAAATTTGGAGCATAGTAATGATTGGGGATATTCTGTTAAAAAAACTTAACTGATAGAAAACAGTATCTTTTGTGGTGCCTTAGTTATTTTTCTACACATAACTGCGTAAGCAGTGCAATCAAAATATCTAGTACTTTATATTTTTTTATTATGAGTTGGAAATCTTGGGAGGGCAAAGTGTATAATAGAGGTGTTAGAAAATAACTTACTTGAATAACAGTTCAACAGCTTATTGTAAAAGAGTGTATTCTAAATCTGAAGAATTTTCACATTTTGTGGATTTGTGGAGGTGGTGATGGTGGTTTGGTTTATGTTTTGGAGGGATTGTTTTTTTAGTTTTGTGGGTTTTTTTAGATCAGAAGATACAAGATTACAGTTATTTCTCAGCTAATAGCTTTCCTGGAGGAAAACAGTTGATCTCTTGTATGTTTATGCAGTACCTGTGAGACTGAGTATGGTGGTATGTCACAACAGTGCTACAAATTTGGAGCTGGTTTTTCATAATCTGTGATGCTTCTGTATTAATGTGTTTTAATCCATAGGAAAGTATGTCTGAGTTCAGTAGAAAAAATAAACCTTGTGCTGTGTTTCCAGTAAAGTAGTCAAGCAAGGTAGTTGCTTCCTATTAGAATATTGTTGAATATTGTTGCCCTGGTATAATTTAGCATTGTTGGGTATATACTGGTATATTTCAGGAAGACACGAAATGTGGAAAAACTAATAAGTTTCTGTAAATCTTTTTTTAATTTCAGAAGTTCTTATGAATTCCTGACTGTGAATGTCTTAAGTTCTTTCTAAAAACTGCAGATTACTGAGTGTTTGTCTCCCTGTTGCTGCTTTTTCCTAGGTGTATTGCTCTTTGTTGCTGTATTGTTCCTAGGAGTCAGTGGGTACAATTCATGAAAGAATTGTCATGTGTTAGATACAAATGCATTTCTCTGTGTAACAGTTTTACCATACCTCAAGGTATGTTAAAACCTGTATGTTCCCTTATTCGGTAAGGCACAAGCTTAAGCTACAATTTTTCCTCAGCTGGATCACTACTTAGGGACATTCTTCTGGTTTTAACCCCTGTGTGAAAACAGCTTCGAAAGCTGAAGTAAAAAAGAGAAGACAGTGCTGTCTCATAGATTAGAGAGGCAGTGTCTCTCTCACGGATGAGCAGTGACATTTCTTAAGGAAATTATCTGATCTCACTTGCTTTAGTCGGGGACAACACTGAAGTAGTGAATAAATGTTTCTGGCCCAGAAATGTTACTCTGAAATAAGTTAATCTGTAATGCTTTGAATTTTTTCACGTGGTCAAAAATTTCTGTAATTAAATCCTGAAAAGGGCATTAAAAAGTTGTCCTCAGTTACCTCCCTCATCTAGAGGAATGTGATGACAAAATGCTTTAGGAATTTGATGAGCTTAGGTGGAGAGAATTGCCAGAAACTTAACAGATCTATGAATCATCAGATCTATGAACTATCAACCTACTCAACAAATTTCTGGCTGGAGCAGTCATTGCAGTGGAATCAGTGTTTTTAAAACCTTTCGTGTTGCACACTTTTTAAGCTTCTGTGAAGCAAAGTTACTCTGTTATGTGAGTGGGAGCATGTTATTTCTAACCAATGGAAAGAGTTGATTTGTGCTTTACCCTGGTAAAGGTAGTACAGTTTCTTCTTAGTAGTTATTCTTCCCTATGTTAAGCTCAGTGGTTTTTAAGAAGCTTTTTTCTCTATGTAATTGACATAGTGATGTGGAACTTTACTGTGACTAGGCGATAAAAATAGCAGCCCCTGTATTTGTTTGGCTGTATATTGCTGAATGTTTTCAGAATAACAGAATGTGAAGGAATATCCTGTTGCATATGAAAACAGGCATTAAAGTGAGACTTGGCTAAGATAGAATATTTTTGTTTCAAAATCAAGCTACTTATACTCCACCTGTTTTGTTTTTCAGAGTACTGTAATTGAAAGTGCATCTTCTACATTGAGGAAGGACAAGTTCTTGATTGAATGGCAGATTAATAAGTGGTTGTCTCATCCTAAGACTAAAAAGATATCCTGGAAGTTGGAACGAACTGGATTTTCACCCTAGTCCAGCAGCTTTGCTGCTCACTTAAACACAGATGAATGAAGACCCCATTTGGAAAATCACCAGGTCAGCGGTCCAGAGCTGATGCAGGTGAGCGTGTTTCTTCTGGTGGTTTTCTTTGCTTTTAATGGATAAAAAGTGTTCTTACTTTATTGACTTTTTAAATATGTTAATGATTTTCTGCAGATGTTAATGATGTTGTGCAAATCACAGATTTTCCCACAGGGGATTCTGGAATACAACTTAAAAATGCAAATGTCATTATTCCTGTTTTAAAAGAAAATTTACTTTTGTTCTGGAAGATCATTAGTTGAAAAGACAAACGTAAATTTAGCCATACAGATCTTCCTATTTTGTGTTGTGTCGAAAGTAATTAATCAGTGACCTGGGTGGGGAAAGCAACGTATTTTTTAGCACCAGCCATTGTGAATTAGAACGTTTATAAAATTCTCGAGAAACCAACCAACAAGTGTAATTGGGAAAGCTCAGTTAACTTTTAAAATACCCAAGCAATAGACCATTCTGATATTTTCAAATACTTCTCTTACTCATTAAAAACTGAAACAACTGATACTGGAGGATTTCACCCTTCGTAAAATTTCAAATTTGTATTTTACCTGCAGCTGTGTTAAAATTGCTGTCACTTACTTGAAATGTGTACTGATTCCAAAGGTAATACAGTTTCCTTTCCAGTAACAGTTACAGGTTTCAAAGGAGAGATCCAGTACAAAATCTTAAACGCTTGGTTAACTGACCAAATTGAGACAGTGATGAGTGGAATTCCTGAGGTGTCAGTATTGGGAGCAGCATTGTTTAGCATCTTATTTAGTGGTAGGGACAGTGGGATTGGGTGCACTCTTAGCAAGTGTGTGTTCCCATCAGCATGCTAGAAGGAAGGAATGCCATCCAGAGAAACCTGGGCAGGATCAAGAGGTGGGTCTGTGCATACCTTGTGATGTTCAGCAAAGCCAAGTGCCAGGTGCTGCATCTGCGTTGGGTCAATTCCAAGCACAAATATAGCCTGGACGAAGATTGGATTGAGAGCAGCCTTAACAAGAAGGACTCAGGGGTGTTGGCAAGTGAGAAGCTCAACATTACCCAGCAGAGTACACTCACAACCCAGATGGCCTCTCACATCCTGGGCTGCACCAAAGGCAGCGTGAGCAGCCGGTTGAGGGAGGTGTTACTGCCTCTCTAGTCTGCTTCAATGAGACACCACCTGGAGTACTGCATCTAGCTCTGGGGCCCCTACTATAAGAATGATGTGGACCAGTTGGCGTGAGTCCAGAGGAGGGCCATGAAGATAATCCGAGGCCT
The DNA here is from genome assembly GCA_013400235.1 of Oriolus oriolus. Lineage (NCBI taxonomy): Eukaryota > Metazoa > Chordata > Aves > Passeriformes > Corvidae > Oriolus > Oriolus oriolus. The sequence goes on along the minus strand of VXBT01001140.1, from coordinate 20,164 downwards.
GGAGCACCCTTCCTACAAGGACAGGTTGCGGGAGCTGCAGTTGTTCAGCCTGGAGAGAGAAGGCTTCAGGGTGATCTTATTACGGCCTGTAGTACCTGAAAGGGACTTAAAGGAGAGGAACTATTTACAAGCTCATGTAATGACAGGACAAGGGGAAATGGGTTCAGACTGAAAGAGAGTAGGTCCAGAGGATGGCAATGAGTGACCAAAGGGCTGGAGCTCCTCTCATGTGATAAAAGGCTGAGAGTTGTTGTTCAGCCTGGAGAGGAGGAGGCTCCAGACAGTACAACCTTTTAGTTTTTAAGTGGGGCTTATGAAAGACGACAGAGAGAGGCTATTTGCCAAGGCCTTCAGTTGACAGTACATGGGGTAATTGAGAGAGTACAGTTAGGTTTGAGTATACAGAAGAAATTTTTTACAATGTGTATGGTGAAACACAGGAACAGGTTACCCAAATACAACTGACTCCTCGTTGGAAATGTTTACGGTCATGTTCAAAGGGATATTAAGCAACCTGATCTAGTGAAAAGTCTCTTCCCCCATCATAGGGCTGAACCAGGTAACCTTAAGAGAGTCTGTGAGATTATCTAGAAGAGCTGTAAAAAAAAAAAAAAAAAGTTGTACTTTAAGAAGTAACTTTTAAATAGGATTTACTGAGCTTTACAGCATTATGCATACAAATTATGCCTTCCTTTTTTTAAAGATGGTTGCCATTTGCCAAGAAATTTTATGAGCAACACATAGTCTTCCAGAATAGCTACATCCTAAACAGAAATTAGGATTTTAGGTCTTGCCTATAAAATTGCTATCATCTGGGATTGGATAATAAAGCAGTAATATAGTCTTAATCAGAAGGAAAAAATAATAAAAGATACAGTGAAAGAGTAGAAATAGTCTTTGTATTTTACATTTGATATGTTAATCATGTAAAATCATAAAATTTCTGGACTCTGAGAGACTCTTGGATCATGTACGGGCTGCAGAAAACAATCTGGAGGTAGAGATAAACCAGTGGTAGTGTCAGGTATTCCTACAGGGCAGAATTTAATGCATTAACAAAACATTTTTCAACTGGCTTTGGTTACATCCTGTTGTGGAGACTTACAATCAGTGACACTACAGGTTGGTAGCATCTTTGACAAAGTTGATTTTCAGCTGTCGTGTCTGTGCCTAGGAAGGAAATGCTTTTATGTGTTGTAGAGCAGGTGTAAAGGAAGAAGTACATGTGATTTATGATAACTAGGCTTTTGAAATCTCTCTCTCTGGGAAATACACTTTGTACATAGTTCCTTTTTGAGAAACAAAGGGTAGGATTGAAGGTGGAGAAAAGAAGGAAAGCTAGACTTCTAATTTTTACACAACGCTAGAGAACATGGCTACAGACTCCAGGAGTTTCTCAAAGCATAGAGTTGCTTTCCACAGTATAGTTTGAGTGAATCAGACAGATGCCCTTGGCAGTGTGCCTGCCTGTCTCTAATTAGTCTATTGCTGTCCCAAATATAGGAGAAATACAGATTTTTTTAAAAAAAAATTAGTATACAGTACAATTGGTTGTAAAATAAGATGTGATTACCCTGTGTTAACAAAATGACCCTTTTAAATCTAATGATCACCTGTTTAATGCTGTATAATTGAAAGACATGGTCCTCTGGAGTCTTTCTTAGCAGTGTTCTCCCAGAGATACAGAATCCTACCAAACTGCATGATGGTCAGGAGCAATTGTAATGCATTTACTGGATGGTTTAAAAACATAAAAATACTTTCTTAGTAAAGAAAACTTTTAACACATATATGAACATGTAACTGTTAAGTCATATATGAGCATTTGTAGTTTTTTCACCCTTAAAAGTGTAAATTGTTTGGTATTGTCTTTATGAAGTAAGAAAAGAGATCAAGGATGTGAATTGCTTAGAATTGCAGTGAAATCTTTTCTGCAGTTAGAATTTGGTTTATGTCTGTACTTCGGACCTACCTCAATTAAAAGACCTCCCTTCTTGAAACTTTTCTGAGGCTGAGCAATACTAGGTGTGAATCTGCGCACTGGAGTGTTTCTTAGGTCCCTGAAAGTAATTCTGAAATAGTCTCCAGATAAAGAGTGGAATTACTGCTGTTCCCACAGAAGATTCTGGAATACAATGTAAAAACATCTAGGTTTTGCTGCTTGTTTACTGCTTGTTTTACTTTTGCTCTAGGTTTTACTGCAACAGTAAAATATTGTTGCTGTTTTCTGAACAGCCTGTCTGATTTTCTTGGATTCCATGGAGGGTACCAACTCATGTCAAAATAGCAAAAGCATTGCCAGTAGCTTTCTCCCATCCTTCTTCCTATTCTCCTATAGCCCCAGCTGAAATGACATGTATATATCCTTGAAGCCAACATCCTGAATGATTATTTTAGTCTTGTTATACCCTTTTTCTTTATCTTTGTCTGGAGTAAAGTAGAAATATTCAGAAACATGGTTTCTAGTGTTGTTAAATTTTAAGGGTTTGTTGTAAGGAGTAGAATTAACGAGCCTCAGAAAACACAAGAGACCGTATGGCAGTTGGATACTTAGTTCTGTCGCTCTTGTCTGGAAGCTGGAGTTCGTGTTCACCTTCTACTACAAAAAATAAGTTTCTGTGCTCTGATGTCATAAGTTATTAAAAGAGTTTGATAGGGATGGGACCTTTTAAAGGTCATCGTGTCCAACTCCTTCAATTAGCAGGGATATCTGCGACTAGGTCATGTTGCTTTGAGCCCCATCCAACCTGGTCTGGGACACTTCCAGGGATGGGGCAACCACTTCCCCTCGGCAACCTGTGTTAGTAAACACTAGCACCACACTCAATGTAAAAAAACTTCTTTCTTATATCTCATCTTCCCCATTTAAAAATCATTATGCCATGTCATGTCACAACAGGTCCTGCTTAGAAGTCTGTCTCCATCTTTCTCATAGGCCCCCTTCACATACTGGAAGGCTACAATAAGGTCTCCTCAGAGCCTTCTCTTCTTCAGGCCAAACAACCCCAACTCGCAGCCTTCCCTCATGCAGGAGGTGCTCCAGCCCTCCAGTCATCTTCATGGCCTTCCTCTGACCTCATTCCAGCAGGTCTGTTCAGTGCTGAGGACCCCAGAGCTGGATGCAGTGTTCCAGGTGAGGTCTCTCACCAGAGCAGAGCAGAGGGGCAGAATCCCCTCCCTCCCCTGCTGCCCACGCTGCTTTGGATGCAGCCTAGGACACGTTTGGCTTTCTGGGCTGGGAGTGCACATGGCTGGGTCATGTCCAGCTGCTCCATTCTTATGGACCAAGAAAGATTCAGGAGGGAGATAATTCTGATTTTGACCTTCTCACTAGAATATGTTAAACATAAGGATTCTGTGCTATTCTGTCCCCCTGTCCAGAGCTGCTGTAGAGGACAGAAACTCTTGTTGCAGTTTCTGCAATTGCATAGCCAAGCAATTCAATAGTGTAACCTAATGCATCCTTAAAAGGAGTTTACATCTCCTTGAGACCTATCTGAATTCAGACAGTGCAGATTAGGAGGGGAAATTGTGGCAAATAGGCATCTGGTTGGTACAAGGGTGCGTTTAACCTAGGATCTTCAATACTTGCTGTTGATACTTGTATTAAACATCCATGTGCCATTATTTTATGTATTAAACTGGGAGCTCTCTTAGATACTGCCTGACTGAAGATGATGAGTAGTACTTAGTTGTCTGTGTTGTCTTTTGTATAGAGCTCATTACATCAGTGAACAAGTTGAATCTTACCAAAATTTGAAGATCCCAAGTTGAGAAGTTAGCAAACAGCAAAATCCCATTCCCAGAGGTCGGCATAGCTTCTCCTCTCTACTTATTGCAAATGCTGTAGTAAATCTTCCTTCTGTGTAGGTCTAGTGCTTCTGTTCTTGACTTTGACGGATAAATGCTTCGTACCTTCCTTCTTACTCACAAGTTTCCGAGTCCTTGAGCAGAGGACAGAAAGCAAATTCTTGTGCTGCACCATTCTGTTGTTTTGTTGTGTTTTTACTTGAGCTAATTTAGCCAAAATCTTGATTTTCTCTCATTAGCTGGAAATGTAAAATGTGAACTACATGTATTCATCTTCTGGTGATGAAGTTTCTCTATTTTGTAAGATCAGTTCTTCGATTTTAAGAAATTACTTTATTTTAATGAAACACCACCATATTTTTAATAAAATGTGTTTTATTATATTACGTATCAGTATAACACAGCCACCTCATATACAGAGAGGTAACTGACATGATGTTTAGACAGCTTTTTTTACAGGTTGTAATAAAGTCCTAAAGCCTTATGGGTTTCCAGTCACATTTTGTGATGCTGTTTTTGTTTTCCAGCTAAGTTCTTCCAAATACTCAGTTTAATTATTTGGTTTTGTAACAATCAAAAATTGCAAGTAGGATCTTTACTGCAGTAATTGGCAGACAAGGCTTAATTTTTAAAATGGAGCATTTCAGATATCATTACTGTTGGAAATGCAGGTTCTTGAAGATCTGATGCAAGCCTGAGTATACTAAACATAAGATTATTTTCATTATTAATTAATTATAATCATACTGTCATTTCTGTAACTGTATATGCCCTCTTAAATTTTTCATATGAAAATAGTAAAATACTTGTGAAGACTTTGAAGGTTAATGGTACTGTCAGTGCTTGACTCCTGTGTGATTATGTTAATGTAATGAAAGTTTTCAATACATATATAATTCCAGTTATGCTTGGAACATGCACGTAGTGTTAAATTTATTGGTTTGTTTAGGCCTGTGGAGAAATTAAAACATTTCTCTGTAAGTGTTAATTCAAGCAGTCCTGGTTAAAATTCTAGGTATGTTTGTACATAAACACGAGGCGTTAGAGTTACACACAGGTCAGTCCAGCACTGTGACCAAATTGTTTTAGATACAGCAAATAAGAAGCAAAAAATCCAAAATAGCCCAAAACAAGCTACTTTGAAGAAATTTAAATCCATACCATTCAAAACCATTACAGTGAGGAAGACAGGATCAAGCCAGATATCTTCTGGCCATGCAGTCACCATCAGCCATCACTTTAACAGAGGGCTATTTCGGTCACCCCTAGGAAATGATCCCTATGCAGGTGGCCATTGGCTGTGATCTGAGGCTGCAGTTTCCATTCTAAGAACTAATCTTGATTTTTCTAGCTATGCACATCACCTTTTATCTATGTTATCTTTTGAAAGTGTTTTTCCATCATTTTGTTCTTGCATATTTAGTCTGCTGAATTCTTCATGGCTGCTCGTAAGTGGCTTTCTAACATCCAGCAGAAGCTTGATTTCCCCTTTGCTCATTTCATCTAATTAAAAGCTTTCCATTTTTCATATTCATCCGAAATTATCACTGGGTTGAGTGCAGTGTTCTTCCGTCTATAAAAGTTTGTTTATTGTTAGATTTTGATGTGCTCTGTGAGGCACAGGTGGTGCTGGTCTGGCTAGCTCAGGAAGATACGTATTTGCATCTCCTTTTATTAGCTGAAGGTTGAAAGCTTAAAGTGGCCTGTTGATTCACTGTTGTTGCTGATTGACCAGCTCAACTATGGTCCCTGTTGTGTTTAGTTCAACTTTCATTTTAATAGTTGCTGTCAGTCACTCCTTATGTTCATCAGTGAGCTTCTGTGTTAGGTTTGCATGGCAAGGTACCAGGAGAGTGCAAGGGTGACTTCTGCGAGAAGCAGCTAGAAGCTTCTGTTGTGTCCAACAGAGCTAATGCCAGCTGGCTCCAAGATGGACCTGCCATCGGCTGAGCCCATCAGTGATGGTGGTAGTGCCACTGGGATATTGTATTTAGGAACAGGGGAAAGATTCTGCACCACAGCACTTGCAGGAGGAGAGTGAAACTGTGTGTGAGAGTAGCAGCCCTGCAGACAGCAAGGTCAGTGCAGAAGGAGAGGGAAGGAGGTACTCCAGGCACTGGAGCTGGGGTTCCCATGCAGCCTGTGGTGATGGTCATGGTAAAGCAGCTGTGCCCCTGCAGCCTGTGGAGGACCCTACACTGGGGCAGGTTGATGTGACTGAAGGAGTCTGTGAGCCTGCAGGAAGTCTGCACTGGAGCAGGTTGCCTGGCAGGACCTCTGGCCTCATGAGAGAAGAGCCCACTCTGGAGCAGGTTTGCTGGCAGGACTTGTGACCCTGTGGGGGACCCACTAGAGAGCAACCTGTTCCGGAAGGATGGCACACTGTGGAAGTGAGCCATGCTGGAGCTGTTTGTGAAGAACTGTAACCCCTGAGAAGGATTCACATTGGAGAAGTTTGGAGGACTGTCTCCTGTGGGAGGGACACCACACTGCAGCAGGGGAAGAGTGAGAGGAATTCTCCGCCTGAGGAGGGAGAACTAACCCTAACCCTGAGGAGAAAGAAAGAAGCAGCAGAGACGTGATTAACTGACTGCACCTTCATTCCATTCCCTTGTGCTACCTGGGATAGAGGAGGTAGAAAAAAACTGGGAGTGAAGTTAGGCCCAGGAAGAAGGGAGAGCTGAGGGGAAGTTATTTTTAAGATTTGGTTTTATTTCTCATTATCTTACCCTGACTTGATTGGTAATGTTGCCTTTCTGCCTTTAAGAACCAAACACGGTTAAGGGGAAAAACAGGGTTTTTAACCTCAGTATTTATTTAAGGATCCTTAGGTGCATGGAAATGCACATTGAAATGCACCCCAAAAATGCACACAACACATGATAGATCACGTATACAATTATAGGCATTGCAAATTAGCATATCTGTCAAAGGTTCCCTAGTGAGAGGCTCAAGTGAACCCCTAGTCCCAAGGAACCTTCCCCCTGGATGGGCCTATCTTAGTTTACAGAATGTGTTATGGAGAGGACCTTGATGTCTGGGGCTTTCTGACCCCTAACTGCGAGGCCTCNTTATAGGCATTGCAAATTAGCATATCTGTCAAAGGTTCCCTAGTGAGAGGCTCAAGTGAACCCCTAGTCCCAAGGAACCTTCCCCCTGGATGGGCCTATCTTAGTTTACAGAATGTGTTATGGAGAGGACCTTGATGTCTGGGGCTTTCTGACCCCTAACTGCGAGGCCTCCAGGATGTTTGGTCTCTTGGCTTAACGGAATATTGGGTATAAGCTAAGTTATCAAACTTAAGGGATTATAAGTATGTGGGCTAAAAGCACTAAGAATGCATTAAAGCTATATAAAAGGGTACATAAATGGGATATTAAAGAAAAAGCAAAAAATCATCATGGCACCAGTAATAAATTAATATTCCCCCAGTCAAGCCTGGCTTGCCTGTGATGGTAATTGGTGAGTGATGCCTCTCTGTCCCTCTTTTGACCCAGGAACCTTTGGTTGTATTTCCTCTCCCCTGTCCAGCTGAGAGAAGAGACAGAGCATGTTCGGTGGGCACCTGGCATCCAGCCAAGGTCAGCTCACTACAGCTTCGTGTGCACACAGCCCATGTCTTCCTCTCTAGAGCCTTTTCCCATTGTAGCAGGTCACTGATCAGTCATAACGTGAAGTGTTTGGACTCTACATTTTGACATTCAATACGGCTTTTATATAAGTTTTTAAATTATTTTTCAATAATGCCAACATCTTTCATATTGTAGGTCATGCAGGAGTGTCTGCCAGCATGATGAAGAAAAGAACATCCCACAAGTAAGTTGTTAATATATTTACTAAAGAATAGCTCTCAGCAACTGGAAGTACTGTTCTAGAAATACATCTGTATTGTTCCACTCACTTTGTTCTTAAAAATTGTGGAATAATATTCAGTCTGTATATGTGTATAGAGTCAGACTTTTAATTCTTTCAGGAGGGTAGAAGGAAAGAAAGCCCCACAGATAAAGTTTTAACATTATATCTTTCTTGAATACAATTTTGAAATTCTTTCTGGAATGTGTAGAGAAGGATTTTCAAGACTGAAGTTAGCCACATCTGCTGTAGGATGTCTGTTCTCTGGCACAGAGTTCATGCAGTCACCAAGTCAAAAAAACCTCCAAATCATGCTTAATAAGAACCCAGTTGGGAAGGAATCTTACGTCTGTCTAATCATGTATGCACTATAACTGTAGTGGTGGAAAAGATTTTTCATTTTTTAAAAATAAAGAATGTACTGAAATACTTCTGTAAGGAAGCTGCTATTAGTATGTGAAGGAAGGATACCTGCTTTTGCTACACTTTTATGGCATGTATTTTTCCATCTACAACACTTTAAATAGTAGCAGCTGAACACTGGTGAGTAGCTGTGTGAAAGTAGACGTAACCTTCTTGATATAATTGGTCTTAGTGTCAAGATACCATATCTGGCTATATCTGGTGAGAGAAATCTAAGCTGGGTAAGTGGGAAACTTAAAATGTTTCTAGCTGTTTGTAAGTGTAAAGTCATGTAGTGTGCATCAATCACAAGCAATTTGTTTGGCAGGTATATTTTCCACAATTAATGTAGTTAATCACTGTTAACAGTATTAACTGTTTCCCAGAGACAACACCTGATGTAAAACTACTCTGATGCCTTCCACCAGCTCATCATTATCCATTCTTGTCTATCTTCATAGAAGGCAAAGAGAAACATTTATTTGTGTAGGGGCAGGTAGAGTTGGTTAAAATTTAATTTCTCTTGTTCTCTTTCAACCGCTCAGAGAAAGGAGTGTATGATGGGAAGACTATCAGAGGTGGGTTGCCTTTTGTACTTGAGGGTGGCTAGATTTGTCTTTATTGTTGTGTTAATATACACTTATTTAAATAACTAAATAGGCTGTAAATTTATTAGCATAAAGGCTTTTGTGGGACATAAGAAGTTGTGATCCTAAGTGACATAATTTTGAGGTATTTAACTTAAGCATCCAGCTTAGTTTTATGTTAATTTAGCCTAGTTCAATTGTTTATTATTCAGTTAAGGTTTTTTTGTACCAACCCAAGATGACTTCTTGTGTGCTGCTTACTGACTTGTCTGAGAATGGGGTAGAGTAGTAGAATATTGTTTATATTTGTAGTTTACTGTAAATGACTAGGATATGCATATGATGTAATACTATATGCTGATACTACTCTGAGGTAATACGATAGACCATGAGTTGGTAATGTATATTTTGTCACTGATTTAGCTATTTATTTAGTTACCTCCTCATTTAAGGAGAAAGAAAAAGAAGCCTACTGGCACTCAAAGGCTATTGAGGAGATTTTAAACAAGCTTCAGAAGGTTTATGGCAGAGGAAGGAACAAGGCAAGACTCAATATTGAGGATGTGGTAGAATGAGCAGTGTGGATGAGCCTTCTGAACTCTTTAAATGGTAGTTAACTGTTGAGCCTTTTGGAGATGGTTCCCGTGGTTATAGGGCAGTTCTTCCAAGTGCTCTGTCAATGGGTAGTGGTGATCTCTGCCAATATGAAGCTGACCTCACTGGCATCAGATCAGTCAGTAAACTCACAGATGTCATTCTTTCCACCCTTAGTGTATAAGGAAAGTACAAGAACCAGCACAAGTATGAAACAATCCTTTCTTCGTAGGCTCTCCAGATTTCTTGTAGTCAGCAATTCAGAGACTTTGAGGCATAGGTTATACCTGCAATTTAACTGCAAGTGAACTTAAACATTTTGAAATTTTGATATGACTTTAAGGTAACATACTCTTGGCTTCTACAACATCTAGAACTGAAATTCACAACTGCATTATTTTTTTTTACTTTTGAGGGAGTACAGAAAGTACTTTAAAACTTCTGTCTTAATTAATATGCCTCATAGTCTGAATATTGTGAAAAGTAGCTACTAACAATTCTCCAATCACCATTCTGTTATTTGTGATAGACATTAATAAGATCACAGTTGTATTAAGTTTTGTGTCCTATTTTTAATAACTTCTGTTTTGTACCGTGAAAGATTTGAAAGCATACTGACTACTGCTGCTGTACTGCTTCTATAATGTTTTATAGTTTTCATTCCAGTTTTTCACAGTTGTGCATGTTTTGCATATCTGAGACATGTGGTTTTCTTTCATCTTTCCGGTTTTTTTTTCCTATGTGGTGTTTTTCTGAGATGACACAGTCATAAAAAACAATCAACAACCAAACCTAAATGAATAACTTTATAGGTTACTGGGCATTGCCATTTCCATTTTTCTAAAAGCTAGTTTGTGTTTTAAGCACAACCCTCAGATAATGGCTGATTTTTCTGCTACCAGTCCTCTGCAGTTCTGCACTATGTTGGTTTCCCTGGTAGCAGTTGCCAAATTAAAATTTGTGCAAGGAGCATATAAACACAGCTTTGAAATCTGGGCAGATTTCCTTCTGATTGTGTAGTCTTTAGGACGTATCCAAAGTATCTGGTTCTGATAATGAAACCTTTCCACATTAGGTTTTACTTAACAGCTTACAGCCTGCAAGATAAAGAAGAGGATCAGAAACTTCAGGGAATCGAAGGGCCGTTTACAATGAGGATGTGTCTGATGTGTCAAGAACTATTTCCAGGACTTGCTATTTTCTGTTTTTCCTGGTTTCATGTCTTAACATGTCTAACTGTTTTCAAATATTCAAGAGCAAATCTCTGTGGAAATTTTAAAGATTATTGTAATGAAAGAGAAGGAAAAAATTGTGTTGGACCTTCTGGATTAAGCATCATAGAAGGTTATTTGTGTAGCTTGATTTATCACAAAAATGCCACACTGTTGAGGAAAGGAGAGTTGGTTACTTGGTTGTCATACGTGGAAGTATGTTCATAACTTACTTATTGATAGTTAGAAACTTTTCTTTCCTTACCACATGTTCAAATGCAAGAAGTAGGTTTTCCTTGGTAATGCACAAGTTCAAATATCTCATTTCTTAACACTATGAACCACTTCAAATGAGAAGTGAGCAGCTATTCAGTAATGCAACCTTCAAACAAAAATTTGAACTGCAAGTACACTTAGCGGGTACTTGACTTGTAATTAAATTTCTAGCACTCTTTGCTCTATGAGGCATTTTAAACAGAATTACCTGTTTGAACTCAGTTATGTTGTCTTCTTCCATCTTTTTTTAGAATGAGTGTGAAGCTTACTGCCTTATTGTTCCAAATTAAGTATTAAAGTGGATTATGCTTTGTAGGCAGAAACTGAAGTTGACTGTGAGGTTGAAAATTGATAGCATTACAATCGTTTTCAAAGATGAAATTATGAGGAACAGAACTAGACAAAGCAATGTCAGTTTTAACTTCTTTTATCTCTGATTGTTTTTATTCCCTTCAGAATGAAGCAGTGTTTCATTAGAACTAAACAAATTAATATAATACAAAACAAACTCAATTTTATTGTGCTGAGAACCAGATCTCTGATCTTATTTTGTAATAGTAAGCTATTACTGACACTTACTACAATTAGAAATACATATATATATACTTAGAGCAGAACTAGAATTTGAAAATTCATTCTAGTTTTTACATAAAATTAGAACCAGCTTTGTGGGAGGGTCTCTCTTTACAGGAACTCCAACCTGTCCCAGTTATCTGTGCTATCAAAGTTAGGAATGCAAAACTATGGTCTGATCTTTGAATACCTCAAATGATAGCAAAAGTGAAATTTGAAAACACCCTTGCTAAGATCTTCATGGTAAATTAAAGTCTGGAGGTGGGACAAGTACTGAAGTAATTGTATGTCTTGTTTTTAATAGTTATGATTACAGCTATGGTACAGCATTAAACATTCCAATGTCATACCGTGAGTGTGTTATTGTGAAATACTGCTTCCAAGATTTCAGTGGTATGATTGTTATCGGTGTTTCTTGGATCATATAGGGACTTCTGTGAGAGCATTCATCATTCTTGGAGACCTTTTTCTTTGATCACTATCTCTATTCTAAGGAAGAATATTGCCTTCTGCAACTGATCATCTTTTAGAAATTGCTTTTAAGCTAGTTGTGTGCATATATTACTGCCATTGAAATTATGTGTGCTGCAAGTAGTAGCCCAAAAAATTATTTTACAACTAGTTGACATCCAGGAGAATTACGTATATTGTCATAATGTCCCTTAGTTTCTTCCATTTGTATTCAAAATTGTCAATTTCAGTTTTTAATAGCTGGATAAAACAAAACTTGTATAACACTTTCAGTGATTTGAAACTGTTAAATAGCTTACATTACAGTTCATCAGAATAGCAACTGTTACTGACCAGGGGGAATTTCCATGCCAATTCTATGAAAATATGAGGACAAAAAACTTACGTAATCTGTTTTCCCATAAAGGACTATCCCTTCTATGGCCACTTACATTACAAGCAATTTTTCATTTTCCATACTGAATGCAGGAGTGTTGTTGCTGCCATGTGTCTTTAAAACTACTTGGAGTCAAAATTACCTGTAAATGAAGGAGCCTAAATTTCTTTAGGTGGAAACAGGTTTGTTTTAGGGAAAACAAACATTTTGAAAGAATTTCAGTCAGCCACATAATGCTTCCACTTACTTCTTCCTCCTTGGAAGGAGTTGTTTACTATTCTGCTGAGAGCAACAAGGTAGTAAAGTTGTAAAACTGCCAGGTAACCTTGTGCTTTGAGATTTGATCAGTTGAGTTTTACTTTTGACATTCAGTGTAGCAAGGGGTAGAAGAGTTATTTAGGCTTAAGCAAAAATAGTTTTAGAATTTACTGCTAGGAAACTGACCTTATACAGCACATCAAAAACGTATCACTACTCTTAATTGTGTTTTTCTTTTTTCCAATAAAGTGTGATAAGCTTTATGCCCTAATTTGAATAAGGTGTGCTAAGCTATAAAATATATTGTCACGTAAAAGCATACAACTATTTTCTGAAGTAGAATTTTGAATATGTATGTACTTGTTTAATATTAATGTTTGTATCTGTGTACAGAAAACATAGAAACAATGTGGGACCAAGCAAACCTATTTCTCAGCCACGGAGAAATATTGTAGGCTGCAGGATACAGCACGGATGGAAAGAAGGAAGTGGACCTGTAACACAGTGGAAGGGCACAGTTCTTGATCAAGTTCCTGTAAATCCCTCGCTCTATCTCATAAAGTATGATGGATTTGATTGTGTGTATGGACTAGAACTTCACAAAGATGAAAGAGTTTCAGCACTTGAAGTTCTTCCAGACAGAGTTGGTAAGTGTTGAGGGTTTTTCTCCTAAATAAATACACATACTGGCTGATATTTATCACTAAATGTTTTCCACTAAACCCTCCAGACTTGCCCCAAGATAACGTGACCACGTAAATGTTACTGTTCAATTTCATTTTTGTCTCATGGCAGGTAATCTAAATGCTTTAGTTTTTTTTCTGTTCCACCAAGTTTTGAGGATGCTAGTGAGTGCAGTTGCTGTCTTCTGTCTTGACGTAGTATGCAGTACATTCTGTAGTTTTTAGATTAACATTGATATTTCTGTTTAAATTTCAACTCTTAAGCCATCTAGACTATGTTGTCTATTTTGTGTGTCTAACAGTAATAAGGTCACATTTTTTCTTGTACTACCCCCATGTACTTATAATAATGGCAGGAAGACATTTTCTAAGTGAATTAACCTAGTTAGTAATAATGCTTTTTCAGAATTAGCACTGGATTGTTAAACTACAGGTTTTTCAATCCACCAAGTTTGATATCTACTCAAGTAAACACTAGTTTGTAAACAGAAAAAGCTGTTGCCTCTCTTAACTGCAAAGGAATTGGTAGCAGTCTGTAGGGTGGCATTAGGAGGAACCAAACCCCAAAGTTGAATTAATAACATCGTAGCACTGTTCTGAGCTGGGCCTTTTGTTTCTCTCCTGTCTGCCTCTTGCTGTCCAGTGTCTAGTTAAAGTTCAGAGTCTCTGCTGCTGTGGCCTCGACTGATCTCTCGTTAGCTTCCATTATGATTGTTTAATCACAGGGAGTACAGTAATTCATTGTTATTTTAACAACGTTCTGAAGTTCTGTAGTTCTACAGCAGTAAACTCTCTGGAATGGACAGTATTTGTTTTGTGTATGAATTTACTAACTGCCAATCAGATTTGTGCATTGATGAGCAGCAAGATTATTTTTCATGAAGATACATATCTGTGCTTTTGAATGAATTTATGAAATGCTGTCATTTCAGCTTCGTCTCGAATTAGTGATGCCCACCTGGCAGACACAATGATTGGCAAAGCTGTGGAACATATGTTTGAGACAGAGGATGGCTCAAAAGATGAATGGAGGGGGATGGTTTTGGCTCGAGCTCCTATTATGAACACATGGTTTTATATTACCTACGAGAAAGATCCTGTCTTGTACATGTACCAGCTCTTAGATGATTATAAAGAAGGTGACCTTCGCATTATGCCTGATTCAAGTAAGTAGGACAGTTACTGTTTTCTTCTGGCAGCTCTTTTTATTAAACATTTGGCTGTGGTTTATTTATGGACAGGAGCGCTGACAAACAAGCATCATGTTCATTATTCCCTTTAATTTTTTTTTTAGAAGTATCACAGCTAACAAATGTAGTAGTATGACAAAGAACATCTGTTAACTGCTGAAGTATTTAACTTTTCTTAGTAGTGACATATGCAGGGAAATACTTCTTCATAATTATTCTTAATTCTGCTGAAAATACGGGTCTACTGTTGTGGAAGACTTTATGTTTGGGTTTTTTAGAGGAAACTGACAAACCAGAAGTCTTCCACTGTTGTTTTCCTTATAGACGTATCACATCTTGTGGAGTTGGCTCTTGATTTGTGTCTCTGAAGCAGTTCTTGTGGGAATTAATATTTTGGGTCCAGCTAATATAGTAAGAACAATTTCACTGAGCTATGTGTCTTCGGTGTGAAAAACTTACTCAGTAGTTGCTTGTGGGAAAGAAGTACTCATTTTTTGAAAATTGATTTTCTCGCATATTTTGTAACACTAGCAAGAAAAAGATTTCAGCATATTAGGGATATTTTTCCTCCCTTTTTGAATGGGAAGTCTTCTTCAGGACTTCCGTAATTTAGAAGGATTTTCACAGAATCAGTATTGTTCTAGAGATTTAGATAGTCAGTACAAAAAAAGACAGAGGGAAGCTTATAAAGAATACTTTAGGTTTACTTCTCCTGTGTAACAAAACACCCTTTCTGACAGAAGCCATCTGTGATTTAAAGAAAATTAATTGTAACTAAGACATATGCAAAGTAATATGTAGGCAACCACTACAGTTATCCAGTTAATAATTTGTTGAGTTCGAGATAGTCTTCTTTCAGAGGCACCACTGGTAACAGTCTACTGGCAGAATAAAAAAGTGGCACTTACTTGCATAACCTCTGTGTGAATGATCTGTGTTTAGGTTACCCTCTCCTCCCCACCTAGAAAAAGCAACATCTCTGATACTTTTAAAGAGTGAACCACAGATGTTAATGGCAAAAAAGTGACCTTTCTCTTCTTAAAGAAATAAAGCAAGCTCTTCCAGATTTGAGTGTTAAAATAACTTGTTCTTTGTCTTAACCACTAAAAAGGATTAGGAATATACTTTTAAGTCTGCTTTGCTTTCTTCCACCTTTAGGGTAGGGAAAACTTACATGCTTTCTTTCCATTTAAATACTAATTGCTTTTAGTGCACTTTACCCTCTGTGCTCACCACAAGATTATTGACTGCTTACTGATTTTCTAAACACTCCCAAGTATTTGCTTCCTTTCCTGAATGTGAATGCTTTCCAGTTATTTTGAATCATGTCCTTGAGTCAACAATTGGATATTAGTATTTTGGGGTAGTATTTTTCAAATCAGATTTTAGAAAATCTGCAAGTACTTCTGTAAATTTGGTGGAACTTGCCATAATACTATAAATACAATTTCTAGGGTACTGTCTCTTCTCAAATATAGGTTCTGAACATGCAAGGAGACCAAATAATAGATAATTTGTTTTAACCTCTTTTCTTTTTGTAAGGGGAAAATGTAGTGCTGGATCTGATACTAAAACTTTGCCTACACTTGTAAGTGAAAATGTAGGAGTTGAACTTGCATCTTTGCCAAGAAAGACTCTTCATGTTAAACTGATACTAAGAGGATAATAACTATGTGTGACAACGCATTTATAGAGGAACTGAAACACAAATTTAAAAATAAACTTCTTATGTTTGTGGAAGAATTTTTAAGTGTAAATGCAAACCAATCTATTCATTCTCTGTTGTGGTTTTTTTCTCCTTTGAGAGTTCTTTCATAGCTTTCAAAACTGAAAATAAAATGGGTAGAATCTATAAGGGACTGTTAATGCAAACTTGGAACAAAGTTATTAATTTAAAAGCTTATGATTTCCAGAATAAAAGCCACATCTGATCTTACAGTTGCTTTAGAAAGTTTTTCGGTGGAATACAAACTACAAGTTTATCTGAACTAGGAACCAAAGAAGAGGACTTGAGAAAGAAGATGTGGTTAGCTTCCGGTTCTCCGTACAGTACTTTTTTCCCTTTATCATGCTTGTTCTGTGATTGGCCTGTGGCCGATCACTTGGCATGTTGCAATCACTCCTTTCATTATCCAGATTTAGCATAGGGATTGTCTGGTTAGGTTTTGCCAGAGAGGGAAATAATACAAGCAGACTTTACCAACAGCATTGTTCAAATATGGAGTCAAGAGTCCCTTTTAATAAGGAGTTTACACCTACTACCATTTCAGAAAATATGCTTTTGTTGCAGTCACATGCACGCACTGAACCTTTGAATAATGTGTGTGGGAAGAGGGAAGTTAAGTTAGGCTAGCTTTCTGCTAAGAAGGTCTAGTGCCTTTTTCTGCTCATGGCTTAAATTCAGTTATCTGCAGACATTTTCTACAACTTGTGCATAAATCTTCCTGTCACAGATTTACTTCTCTTACCAGTCAAAGTGCTATTTTTGTCTTAATAAAACTGAAGACAGTATTGCTTGAAATCTTTTTCTGCACCTACTTTCTAGAAGCATGGCAGTTGTTGGGTGCTTGACTGAACTAAATTATTTCATCTGTTTACAACTTGTAATTGTTTTGTATGAGTTTTAAAGAAGTCTCTGCAGTTGTCTTCCATACTGCAAAATTGTATTAATGTCTACTAAAGCATGCTGGGTTTACGTTACAGATGATTCACCTCCTGCAGAACGAGAACCAGGTGAAGTTGTAGACAGCCTGGTAGGCAAACAAGTGGAATATGCCAAAGAAGATGGCTCGAAAAGGACTGGCATGGTCATTCATCAAGTTGAAGCCAAACCATCTGTCTATTTCATCAAGTTTGATGATGATTTCCATATTTATGTCTACGATTTGGTGAAGACATCCTAGACGTCATCATGAACTTTTGCCAAATTTGTGGAACTATTAAATGTAAAATTTGTAGACACAAAGACTTGACTGCTTTCCAGTTTAACGAAAGCTTAAATGTCCCTGCGAACCCACAATCTCTGCCAGCAAAACTGTTTTGTTCTCAGTAATACAAACATGACACATTTTGTGTAAGAGAACTCCTTTTCTTGAAGGAAGTCGATATGTTAGGGCAGGAGGGAGTTAAAAGCAAAGAACAGCTGCAAATTCAAGCTGTGTAAAGTTGATCTAGTATTGTAATCATTAATCTAAATTTTTTCATAGATTTTAACTTTTTCTTCAATCTTGCATTCACTTGTTCAACTGCCACACGCAAGTGTAGTTTGATATTTTGATACGCCTTCTTTTGTAACATTAAATTTAATTTCTTGGATATTGGCAGTCCTTGTTTTCAGGGTTGGGACAGAGGTGACTTTTCTGAAAGGTTAAAACAGTTTGTGTAGCATCAAGGAGTGCCTAACCCGAGTAACATCAATCTGCTGTGTTTCTACACTTTATTTCAAATTTAGCTTTTTAAGAACTTGCAGTGTGTGGAAATGCTTGTGCATTTTTTACTAGTCACAGGGCAGTAGGATATCAAGTGTTTGGATTACGCACCTTTCAGTGAAGAGGCTTTAAACTATAAAATTACATTTAATCTGTGTAACCACTTAATTAGAATATGCGGGTTAATGGCCCATATATACAAGTTGTAGGAACCAGTAAAATACATGCAACAAGGCTGCCTTCAATCCTATATGTTGTACTTCTTTCTTTGTTATACACATTTCTTAGCAAAACCCAAGTGCTTGGTGCCACAACTTTAACAGTATATATGCTACTTCAGAAGACTTTAGACTACGCATTGGCATCAGTAGTCTCATTTAATATCAAAACCTAGCAACCTGAATGTTTGTGTGTGGACTTAGAAGCCTAACAGTAGTTAATATTTTACATGGTAAATACAATCTCACGCCAGGGGAGTGGGAGGGGGTGTCCTTTTACAGTGAAGTTATAACTGTAGAGAAGGAGAAGCATTTGTTGCCTTCTGCTCAGTCTGTTGCATTCCTTTGTGTTGGTTTGCTTTAATCATTTTGGTTCAAGAAGGCATCTTCCCAGTTCATTGTTTTTCTGGCTTTTCCACATAAGGAGTGTCTGGACAAATCTACAGTTTAAACCTGTTGTTGCCTTTTGTGGTGTACATTGTACTTGCTTTGAGGTATGCTGTTAACATGAGTTTCATTCTATGAACACTAGAGTTCTGCATGCCAGTGGTGTACTATCTAATGGAAGCTATAGGCAGTCTCAGTGGTTCAGTCATCTGCATTAGATTGTGGATGTAAATAGCAGCCCACAACTGCAAAATCTTTTCATGGTTATAATCTTGCAAGATAGTTGTAAATGAAAATTAGGGTTTCTTAAGTGTGGCAGCTTTTAAAAATAATGGAATTGGAACAACAATCCAGCACAGCAAAAAGGTTGTCATGTTACATTAAGGCAGAGCTCTGCAAGTTTCAAAGAACTGCTTCACAGAAGTACAGAATGTGAAGGCAGTTAACACTGTTGATGGAAGGAACAAATAAATACCCTGATATCCAGCTGTGTGCCATTAGTGGAAGAATGCAGGAGAGGTGCTGTTAATCAGAGGACAGAGGTGCACATGACCTCTGTTTGTGGGTATTCTTGATATTGAAGACTCAGTGGTTTAAGCCCCTTTCTGTCCATTTTTTTGCCTGATTTCATATTTTAGCCTTAAGGCTTGTGCCTCATTATGCTGTTGAATGGTAATAAATACTCTCCGTATAAATATGATACCTTAATTCTTTGTCCATTGCTACTATATTGCATTATGTCCAGTATTTCATCATGGGCAACCAAAGGCAGGCTATTGTCTTTCAGTGAATAGCTTCTCAATGCAGTCCTTATGCAGTAAGTAAGTACCTGAGTCATAAATGTTTCTTGTGTTTGAACAAAGTGAGCAGATTTGCAACACAGTGTTTTCATCCTGCAGATCTGTTGTGTTTTCTATTGACTCTTAAGAGTCCTGCATGTAAATCTCAAAGCTGAGCCTGGCTCCATGAGCCCAAGTCGATATTTGTGGCACAGGAATGAATGAGTGTATTAATTCTACACGAGATACATGAATAACCTAGTACACTGAACTTGGGGCTATATGTCTGAGGAATAGGAGGTTTGTTTTGAAATATCTGAGGTTTAAGTCTACTGGAACACTTCTAGCATTAGGCTTGTATTTCTGGGTTTTCTGCAAGCCTATTGAATACACTATGTATTCTGACAATTAGAGTATAATCTACAAACTGTAAATTTCACGGTTTTTTTGATGTCCCCGTTGTCTGTTGCGTGGGTATTTTCTTTTCACTTTTTTTTTCTTTTTTTTTTTCTTTTTTGATAGCTTAAACCACCGTTTTGAGGCTTGAGACTAATTCCACTCCCTGCCATCTGCTTTGGGCTTATTTTAGGCTCATGTTTCAGATCTGCATGCAGTGCTTGCGTTACCCTGGTAACTAAATGTTGGTTCCTTGTTATAGGGGTTCAACATTACTTTCCAAAATCACACAGGGCTTGTGATGGCACAAGCCATGGATCTTTGTATAGAAGTTATTCACCTTTCACATTTACCTGCTGTAGTATTGTTGTATATTGTGTGTGTGCGTGTGTGTGATGTCAGGCTGCCATGTAAAACTTCTTAAAAGGGAAAAAAAAAAAAACAACTTAAATGCAGACCATCCTTTTTTGCATGCTTAGAGGGTTAGAACATTCAATGTAACAAACTAAAGTTGCATGTTAAAATGTTTAGGTTTTTGTTTTGTTCTGTTTTTATTTTGTGTTCAGTTTTTTGTGAATTTGCTTATTGTGCTGTTTTAATGGTTGTTAGTAGGATTAAATGCACCGGTGAGACGAGCATAGTGCCAACGGAAGGTAATTTTCCAGTTGTATGT
>VXBT01001139.1:49779-61106 GCA_013400235.1 Oriolus oriolus | reverse complement strand
CCTCCGCGGCCTCCCCGTCCCGCAGCCCCCCGGCCCGGCGCTCCCAGGCCCGGCGCTCCGGCCGCTGTCCACCCTCACCTGCCCGGGGGAGCCGGCGCCGGGCATGTCCGAGTCGGAGCCGGACAGCTCGCCATCCTCCACGTCGCCGTCCATGTCCCGCGGCTCCTGCGCCATGTCCCGGCGGAAGGGCGGAGCGCCGTGGCGGGGCGGGACAACGCGTCCGTCCGGGGCGGGGATGCTGAGGGGCTGGCCCGGCCGCGGCTCCTCCTTCCCGGTGCTTCGCCCCGGGGGGGGTTGGAATCTGGCGTTATTAACCTTACTGCGTGTCCCAGGCGGCTGGTGGGACCCGGGGGTGCTCGCCACAAGCGTTGCGGGGTGTGGGATGCGGCGAGCTTGCCTTAAGTCGGGTGTTCTCTGGGGTGAGGTCTCGGTGTGCTTTCAAGGCTGGTCAGCGAGAAAGGAGGTTCGTTCTTGTCGGCGGCACAGGCAGCAGATGCATCCCGTAGTCAGGGACATCCTGGAACTAACAGGCTTTAAGGGTGTAGTAAATAAAGATGTAGAGAAGACAAGGCTAAAAGGGAATCCATTAATGCATGTAAATGTCTCCAAGGCAGCTCCTAAGGGGATGGTGCCAGAATCTGTTCAGTGGTGCCCCGTGACAAGACGAGGAGCAGTGGTCATAAACTAAAACACGACAAGTTCCACCTCAACACGAGGAAGAACTTTCCACGGAGGGGGCAGAGCCCTGGAACAGCTACCCAGGAAGGTTGTGGAGTATCCCCCTCCGGAAACATTCCAACCCCAGCTGGACACGTTCCTGTGTCACTGCTCCAGGGGACCCAGCCTGCACTGGGTGAGCTCCAGAGATCCCTTCCAACCCCAACCATTTGGTGGTTCTGTTTTAGTAGGACAGAGGGCACTTAGCACCCCCTTCTCGAGGACATCTGGGAACTAACAAGCTTTAAGATGATGGTATTATTGTGCAGTAATGCCAGTGCTCAGGGTATTACTAATTACTGATTGAGAAAAAAACCCACCAACAAATACAAGCAGATGCCTCATAATTCTTCAGCACATACCAGCTGCTGGATACATAAATTTTAACAAAAATAAAACAGCACAGATGATAAATCACTTGCACTAGAAACATCTTTATGCATTTGACTCCAGGAAAACAAAAAAGATGTGATTTTTCTGAGAAGAGATGCATCACTTTAAGCCATGTAAAGTCTTGGTGATGTGGGCCTGAAAACCCAATATATTTAAGAGGTGCAGTTTTTCACTCCTACCATTAATAGGCCTGTTCATGGACACTCTTTTTTCCTTTATGTATTTTAGACCATCTTACCCGAGGACTGCAAACTATCAGTGCCTCACTTGAAATCCCTTATTTGTGGTGTAATTGGATTTTGGGTGCTTGGACACTTAACTGCAATGAAAATCACTGGAAGATAGTTCTCATTATCAATTAGCCATCCTCATTATCACTTATCCAGTCAGGGTTGGAAACCCTGCTTGCCATTTTTCTGCACCTTTGGATGGCTACTTTCCTTAAAAATTTCACTCCTGGCCTTAAATTTCCTGTTGTCTTGGAAGAAGAAAAGGCACAAAGCTGAAGAAAGGCCAGGAACAGTTAAAGCTCCTTCCCTGTTTGGTCCCTCAGGACACTCCTGTTGTGGTGCTTCTGAATTGTTCAAGAAATCCAGGGAAAATGAGATAAATCATAGGATGCTTCTTTCTGTGCTGTTCTCACCTCATTTCCCATCGAGTTTAATGATGCATAGCATTTACTAGTCACATCCTGTTCTGGAAAAAAAGCTGTTTTTCATCATATTTGCAATTAAATCATATCTGTGGGATTTCATTGGGTTACAGGGAGTTCCTGGGCTGCAGTCAAGTGGAACTGTGGAACAGGGGAAATTTAATCTTGCGGTAACTCACATGAAGGAGTTCTGTATGTCAGCATAACCTGTACACAGCGCCGAACAAAACCACGAAAAACCCCCACAACTTTCAGTCTAACTTCAGAGGAATAGTTCATTTGGACACTTCATAAAATGTCCAGAAGCTGGCCCAGTAAGACAAATCAGGTAACAGTGCAGCTTACTCAAAAAAAAAAGAAAAGCCACTTGATTCCCAACCCCATATCTGGATTTCCTATATGAATATCCTGTATTGAGACATGTCTTCCCATCTCCATCTTTAATGCGGGCTCAGCTGTAAAGGACATTTTGTTTTCCCACTTCAGGCACAGGAGGGATGGTAGGCAAGACCCTGTCAAGGAACTGAGAAGTTCTTGGTTAAACACACATTTCAGTCATGGTCTCCTTCATGTCTTTTTGCACACCTTCGGTCTTCCCCTTACCAAAACCAACTGAGCCAACAGAAGCTTAAAAAACACCCTTTGACTGAGCATAT
Organism: Oriolus oriolus; assembly: GCA_013400235.1. Lineage (NCBI taxonomy): Eukaryota > Metazoa > Chordata > Aves > Passeriformes > Corvidae > Oriolus > Oriolus oriolus. Next base: position 58,688 of record VXBT01001139.1, on the reverse strand, counting down.
CACCTTCAAAATATCGCCTCTAAGTAGGCTCAAAGAACACATAATCAAGTGGAACAGAGAATAATCCTGGTTTGTGCCAGCTGCAGCTGCTCTCTGTTGTGTTACTGCAGTTTCGTGTGAGTGGAGCCTCATCACTGTAGGTCCAGATAAGGCTCGGAAGATCCATCTCTGTCTTCTCAGAATAAACCTTCTACAATCAGAGTCCTGCCGAGTTTGTAGCAAGTACATTTCATGTCTATGAGAAAAAAAAGTGCAGTATTTTTTAAACCACGTTGAATAAACCATGGGAAATTACTCCCTCTCTGCTCCAGTGGATGGTTCCACACTTCTTGCAGGTGTAAGCGACTTTGTTTAGGATTCCTCGTGACAATCTCTACGGTTGTTTACCATTTCCCGGCTGCACAGATAGGTTGCACAAATTTCAGAAAATGTCCCTTAATTAGCTGATTTGTTTGTGAAATCCATTCCGTTTTTCTTACCCTAATGAGCAAGCCAAACAGATGGAGAACATTTATTTCAAGGCATATTTTTAATTAAAGCAACTGAGGTCGTCATGGCTTCTTCACCTCATCACGAACTGAACTCACAATAGAAAAGACTCTGCACTCCTCCAGGATCTTTTTTTTTTTTTTAAGAATTCAATTGGTGGTGATAAGACTGAACAATCTGTTCAGCAGCACAGTATGTCCCAGCCCAACAGGATGTTCACGTGGAAAGGGCATTATTCAGGAACACTTCTGCTCCTCAGGATGGAGCTGAACCTCGTGGAGTGGTGCAGTAATCTGAAAATGCTTTCCATCTGTGCTTCCACTGGATGAAAGATGGGTTTAGTTTACCCGAAAAAGGGCAGAAACTTTTTAGATTATCACAGTTGTGTGTCGCAAGTGTTCATCCTCCCACATCTCCAGCACTGCAAATACCTGTTTTTAAAAGCCAGGAATTCCTGAGATGTAGGCGGTGTGCCAGGGTGTTACATCCTCAGTGTGGCTTTGAAACAAAACAGCAAAAACATTCTCAGCACTTTCTTTTCCAGCAGGATTTGTTCAGTTCAGTACTTCTTGGTTTATAGAGCTAATCAAAACACTTTAAAAAATTGCAAATATACAAATATCAGTAACAAATACCTGCATTAAGGGAACATATTTACAGTGCCAGTTAGTGAAAATTAAACCCTTCTAATGCATTTGTGATATCCTGGTGAAAATTAAATCCTTTAAAGTGATCATAAAGGAGATGAATATGCACATAGGCACAAGAAATGCACGTGAAACCATCTCCTAGGTCTTCGTAAGGAGAGTTTTCAGGTTTTTACCTACAGAGGGGTAGAGGTGTTTTAATATGGAGTGGATTTTGGTGTGTGTGTGGGTTTTTTGATTTTTTTCTTTTTGTTTTTCTTTTTGTTTTGGTTTGGTTTGTTGGGGTTTTTTGGTTTGGTTTCGTTTCTGGGTTTTTTTGTATTTTTGTTTTGTTTGTGCTTTTTTGTTTATTTGATTTTTTAAAAAATTCTTACTTTTTATATTTCTGACTATCCTACTCTGTTACAATTAACTGGCAGCAAATTTAATTAATTCCAGCAAGACAAGTCTGTTTTGCCTGTAAAGGCAGTTGCTAAATAATCTCTCTGTCTCTACCTTAAACCCATGATAATTTTATTTCCTTCACCTGTCCTTCCTGTGGAAGTGATAGAGCACTTGGGAGCCAGCAAAGGTCCACATAAGTCAGCCTCAGTCCTGATCTCTCTTAGAACTCTTGTTTAATCAGCAACTGGCAGTTTTTCTATTTACATTCAATATTTTCTTCCTAGCACATCCCTCACTATTAGTCACAGCATTGCTCTCCTTTGTGGCTGTATGCAGAAAGGCTGCGTAAAAACGAGTTTAATTGAAAAGTTCTGAGAAATAGAAAGAAGTTCTGGAAAAATGTTTTCGCTTCAAATGTACTCTCACAAGCAAGTGGTTTCAGGAAAGCAGTTAGTAAAGGTTAATTGCTAGCTGATAAAAATATGTAAGCAGGAAGGCAAAATGAGCCTGGTCACTCTTATCTAAGAGTTGCGCAGGCATTAATATATTGTAATCATTGTAGCATGTTGAGAAAACAGATTGTAACTTTGCACTTGTAATTGTAACAATTGCACTTGTAAACAGACAATTATTAACTCATTAAACAGGACTTGTAACAATGCTCACCAAGGCTGAGTCATTTGCCAATAGCACAGATGTGCCACGTTTAGATGAAAGAGGTCCAACAGGAAACAAATTATAAATTGCCAAAATATTTATTTTTTTCCCAGTGCATTCCAGTAACTGTAAAGCAATTAAGTGAACCTGAAAATTTTGGAGGTTTTTGTTATGTTTTGTGTTCTTTCTCCTAAAGTAAATACTGACTTGGACTTCTGGTGCTTCACTGTTGGGAGTATTTCACACTGTCCAAGTCACAAAGCCTGACCTAAGTTAAAAGATAACACTGAGCTGTAACATTCAAGGAGGTAACTGAGCTGCTCTGTGGCTTTGCAATTGTGAAAATGTATTTTCCTACTTTTATTAGGTCGTATCCAATAATTCCATGGTGAGATGAGTCTCTGAGAAGAACCTGCAGTTGACTTTTGTCTCCCTCTGAAACAGAAAAATTAACAATTTTATGAAGGTAAAATATCATGTCCCTTGAAAGTAAAATATTATCTCCATTATTTTCTATTCCAGTGCCATTAGGTAATGAATGGATATGTTTAAATTTTGTCAGTGAAACGTACAGCTGTGAAAAGAAATGGCCTGCTAAGGTTTTGCTACTGAGAAATAATAATTCCACAGCTCACATTACAGTGCATGTACAAAAGACTAACTGGGATAATAGAGAAGTATTTCACTGCTGTAGATTGTAAGATCTTGAAGTAAGAATTTTAGGGACGGTGAAAAGTTTGTAGATTTCTGTTCTCATCCAACACTTTGTATTTTTTTTTTTCCAAAGAATGCATTCTCACTGAAGTGGAGAAAAAGAAGAGGAAGTTTTTATTGGTTTTCCAGATATATGTCTTTATACTGGAATACTTCTTTGATAATAATTATGATAATGAATAATAGTAATAATAATAATTATAATACAAAAAAAATTTCTATTAAGTTGAGATGAATTCTAACTATGATATATTGACCCAAACAGAAATTTTTTCTCCATCCTGGCCAAAGACAATCAAATCTACTTTTTTGTATATTCACTAACAGAACCAGCCTGGCTGGTCAGAGCTATCCAGAGGTGAAAGTTTTGTTGTCTCAGTTGAGCCATTCCCATTACTCCATGCAGAGTTTTTTGGTAAAACCTGAAGGGATTAATTGTGCACTCTCTGCTGATATCAGTTGTAAAAGGAAATAACAGCAAAAGGTGATTTTGGAATGGGTACAAACAAATAAAAAAATAAGTTAATGTCTGGTAGGCTTTTTTTTTCTCTCCACCTGTTTTCATCCTAGCCTGGGATGAGTTATAAGGCAAAAACATTTTGAGGAAATCTCACCTGCAGTTGTTGTTCAGCTCCCCTCCTCTGATCTCCCTGGCACCTTGGGGTGAAGGGCTGTTCCTGTGCAAGGCCTGCTGTACAGAATGCCATGTTCCAGGGCTGAAAAAAAGGACAAAAATGCAGCTTTGTTCATGTCAGGGTCTTGGATCTCTCAAGCATTAAGTGTGCTCACAGGAGCAGATGTTGCTTGGAGCTGGCCTTGAAATGAGGACATCGAGAGCTCTGATGAGTGAGCTGCCACTTTTACAGGCACAGCAGCATAATTTCCTCAAATGTATGAGTGAGAAATAAGAACATTTCAGTGTCAAGCAGGCCAGTTGTCCTCACATGAACTAAGGAGCCGTACAGAGTTTGATTGTCAGAATATAAATATTTCTGTTCGGTTATTGGAGAGAAGGAAAGATTGTGCTATTCCATTTAATTTATTCATCTCTTCATAAGTTTTTGTGACTTCTGTCAGAGAGTGGAGACAGAGGAGGCAGCTGAGTGAGAAGACTGAAATAAGGAGTTTTAAATCTACATCAAAAACCTGTTAGATGAACGTTCCTAATAATAATTTTGAGTCAAAATTGCAAACATAACACGAATTTATTTGCCACAGACATTTTCAAAAACCCAACAATTTTCAGGCATATATTTACACTGTAATATCCAAGATTTTTCATAGACACTACCAAAAGTGTGCCCAGTGTAGTATATCATATGGTATAGGTGTTATTGTTCTTTTAATTACTACCAGAACATCCCAAGTATATTTGTTCAATGGATACCCCAGCTGAACAGTGCTTTATTAAATTTGCTGTCCTGGTTAGACCATTTCCATTGATTACATTTTCTGGGGTGTACAAACCCATGAAGTGGCTCCCTTACTGCAGCTGCAATGTATTAATCAGGTTTTGTGGGGTGTTTAGGCCTTTGCGTCCTTAACTTTCTCAAGATATCTTTCTTGTTCTATGACATCTAATTCATCTCTAGTCATATGATAACCATTAAACCATTCTGTACTGAATTTTGTTTTTCAGGTATTGATTGAGTTCCCTAAGGGATGTGGGTCCATGGAGTTCCTTTCTGCAGGTGCAGTGAGGTAATTTCTCAGGGTTTTCCAGGGACACTCAGCCAACACAGATCCAAATCAAAACCAGCTAAAACCACAGTCAAACATTTCTTAACTATGTAAACATAGTTCATTACAAAATTTTTGAAGAATAAAAAAACTCCTGGCTAATTAAGATGTAACTTGCTGTCAAGTCACGTTCATTTTTTCAGCACTGATCTTCCACCCATCTCTGTTTTGCACGGTAACTGAGCAGTCCAACAGCCTTTCCTATGCCTACCTGATATGTTTGTTCATCTTGAAAATAAATACACAACCTGCTTGTAAGGTTTGAGTAGCTGCAAAGAGAAAACAGCTTTACTCTCAAATTCCCTAAATAAATGCATTTGTTTACCTTTTTCTAGCTTATTTTAGTTTGCTTCTGGCCAAAGAAGGAAGGAGAGTGGGAGGATGTACATTTTGTGTCTGATCTAAGAGAGTGAATTAGATGGTTCCAATTTGAATAAGACAAGAACAGACAGTGAGTACTAAATTCCCTGGGCACTTCCCTTAGCTAAAACACAAAAGTAGATGTTTATGAAAATTTTTCAACCAAAATTGTTCATGATAACTGACCCAGAGTTATGCAAGTTGTACCTGACAAAAATACAGCAGTGCCATCCACATTTTCAAAGTGAGTTTCCAGTATTCATACATTAAATCTCCAAGCTAAGTGCCAGAGCCTGTATTCAAATATCTCCTTATAGCAATGGGTGTGTTGGATGAGTGATGTAGTCTGAAATTTTAAAGTTTTAATCAAACCACAGCAAAGCAAATTACTGCAAATCCATGCCTAGCAGTTACAGTAATTTCCAACTTTGCAAGTGAAAGGTACCACTTCAGCTCAGGAGGCTTTCAGGACACAACCTGTGTGTAGTTCCCAGTTTTTCCTGCAGAGCAGAGGGTTTCTGTGATCTCCTTTTATGTACAAACCTGCTTGGTTTGGGAACAGCATGAGCCCCGGGGTTTCAGCACAGCTTTTACACAGCCATCCTACATAAAAAGGCAGAACACACACATCTTGTGTCCTCGGGAGTCTTTTCATATGCAACAGAACTTTATAAGGTTTTTTTTTTTGAGAAATTTTTTTTGAGACATTTTGTCTCACTGGCAGGTTTTTTCTATGCATGTATGGGGTGATGGGTGAACTGAAATCAGGTACGAAATACAGTGTGGCATGAGCACACGGCTTTTAGCTATACAAATTTATCTCTTCTATTCAGAAACTATGTGATAAAAAGATACCAATTCATAAATAGAACATGTTTTATAGCAGATTTTTTTGTTTGTTTCCAGTTTTCACACGAATGCCACGATCCTGAGTTATTATCCATTTGAAAAGAATTCCCATATAAATGCACTTTTCTTCATACTCCTCCTCCTCACAGCAAAGATTTGGGCCTTAGTGTCACTCACAGACAAGTTTCATCAGTCTTAGATCAGAACAGCTGGCCTGAAGTTTAGAAATAATAAACACACAGAGTTCTCAGTAGTGAGTGAACAAAACATGTAAACACAAATGCCAAGCTAGTGCTCATTTTCTCAATACAACACATGGCTGGGAAAATAAAAATCCTACTTTTTCATTTTGCAGAATTATTTTCAAAGCTTTAGAGAAAGGTTAGAAATCCAAAGTATTTTAGGTCAATAAATAATATCATTCAGTTCTGTTATTGATAGGACTACTCACAAAGCTGCAGTTTGGATGCCTTTCTGGCACTTTTCAAGCTTCTTACACTGAATATTTTTAATGGATATGGGATGTCAGTCACACCTTTCATAAAATTTGGTAGCTTCTCTACCTTGGGACAGCATGTGAGGAGAAAAAAGCAATAATCTGGAAAAACCACAGGCATTTTCAAGATGGATTGTGAATTTGGGTTCCTGTATCTGCCTGGGGACAGTCTTAATTGCAGGTTATTGCTCAGTCACCAACTTTCACTGCAAGAGACCCTGGCAGCCTCTGCAGCCCCCCCAATAATATCAGAAGCGGTGATTGGAGGCACAAGTAGCCTTTTGCGAAACACTCCTGCCTGTTTTTTAGGTCAGCTGCTTCCAGAAGGAGCACTGAATTATCACCCACTCCTGGCCTATGGAGACTCAAGTGGTCTAACACAGAAAAAAGCATCATATCCTGAAATAAGGGAGTTAGACCCTTGTCTCACAAAGCCTTTCTCCCTGTTCTGTAGTTAGTGTCATGCACAGCACCCAGAAGACCAAATCCCAAATGCTTCACAAAAAGGATTTAAAAAGAAAAAAAAAAAGAAAAAAAAAAAAAGTGTAGCTTTTATGATTGAAATTTTGGAGTCTGGTTGCACCAGAGAGCATAATGGTATGTTTTTAATTTCAGAACTGCATAGAAAACTGGCAGCCTGCCAGAAGTGGTCAGGAAAACCTTGGTCTGGAGAGGTGGAAATGCAAAGCCTGCTCTCTGCTGAGGGTGGTGTGGCATTACCTGCAGCTGAACAAGCACACATTTGTCACACAGCAGGGAGGCCTCTCTCAAGGAAAAGCTCCAAATCTGTGCATAATAAAAAAAAAATCTGTCTTGAAAAGGGCTTGGCAAAGAAAGAGGTTCCCAGGCTCAGCGCAGCATTTTGGGTTCTGTACCTAAGTAATTTACAACGGAGAACTGGAGACCCAGAACGAGCTTAGCCAAACTTGCATTTCCCCAGAGAAATACCTCACCACCACTGTGACTCCCTGCAGGATTCAGGAGGTACTTTCAGAGGTCACAGCTGCACACATTATTCCCATAAACTCTGGTCTGGGAGTCAAGAATGCCTGACGTGGTTTGCAGTCTTGATCTGTTTCCTTCATCTGATACTGTTAAAATAAGGATGCATGTCCCCATCAGCATTTTCATTCCCCCACTCACCTTTGCCAATGATATTGTTATGGCCTCAGCTAATGCACGAGTTTAGGAGCAGAAGGAAAAACCATCCTGAACACATTAAAACACAGGCAGGGAGGCTGGATTTCTTACTTAATTTTAAACCCTGAAGTAGTTTTACAGATTTAAGTGAGAGGCAAAATTTCTCAGTAAATGTAACATCCCTTACCATGGCTTAGGATATATTTTAATTGCCTCAATACAGCAGTGTAAGGTAATTATGAGCATTAATTGTTTGTTTGTGACCCATTGGACCAGTTTCATAAAGGCTGTGTCTTGGCTAGTGCTGCATTGACTCGTTTATTTAGAAATTGGATTAAATAGAACACTAATCATCCCTGCTGGCCTTCTTTGTGCAGGGGTGCATGTCGGAATTTAACAGAACACTGCCAAAGTTTAAAGGGAAAACTGAAAAGAGGGAAATCATATGTAAGGGAAGTTTACTCACATGATATATGTAACATAAATTTTAACTTGAGCCTCCACTTCTGTAATTTACTTAGAGATCGCTAGGGATGAAGTACAAAGGTATGTGTGTTCAGCAAACAGTTGAGGCCAAAAAGACAGATGGTTTTGGTAGTGAGTGGGCTGCGGGGGTGGCTTCTGTGAGAAGAGACTGGGGGATGCCCCTGTCAGACAGCTCCAGGATGGAGCAGCTGCTGGGGAAAGCCGAGCCCGTCGGTGACACTGGTGTCAGCTCTGTGACAGCGTGCGAGAGAGAGGGTAAAAAACACTGCCCAGCAGCTGTGAGTGAGAGGAGCGCGACAAATGCGAGAACAACAGCCCTGCAGACACCCAGGGCAGCGCAGGAGGAGGGGCACCGGAGCTGAGCTTCCCCTGGGGCAGCCCACGGAGGGGCAGCTGAGCCCCTGCAGCCCATGGAAGTGATCAGGGGAGCACATATCCCCCTGGAGACCATGCAGGAGCCCAGGCTGGAGCATGGGGAGCATGGGGATGTGTCCTGAGGGAAGTTACAGCCCCTGGAGGAGTGCTGGCCTGGGGGGACCCACAAGGAAGCTCCTGGAGGAGCAGCACCTCATGGAAAAGATTCCCACTCCAGCAGTTCTTGGGGGCGTTGGGGAAGGAGTTTTATCGTCCTCTGCTATTAACTGGCAATAAATTAAATTAATCTTCCCCGTGTTTTGCCCATGATAGTAACTGGTGAGTAATCTCCTTGTCCTTATCTTGACCTGAGAGCTTTTAATCTTATTTTCCCCCACTGTCTTGCTTAAGGAGGAGGGGGAGTGAGAAGGTGGCTTGCTGAGCACCTGGCAGCTGGCCGAGGTCACCCCACCACAGCAGCCGGGGACAGGCAGCCAGGCAAGGAGCAGAGACAGATCTGTTAAAGAATCACTCCAAAACATTTGTGTGGCTGTAGCCTTTGGATAAGAAATTTTGCAGCTGGCTACACATGG
>VXBT01001139.1:0-39584 GCA_013400235.1 Oriolus oriolus | reverse complement strand
CATCCCTCCCTGCCTCACCTTGCTCAGGAGGGTACAGGGTACAGAAAAAGGCATTTGCAGAGGTGCTGAGCACTGTGTGTCGTCCTTTCTGAGCTAATGGATGGAGGCAGGAGAAGAGGCACCCACAACCACTCAGAAATCTAGTGTTTCCCCCGAAACAGTGTTCTGGGACACTTAGATTTGAGTCTCTCTTTCACTGTGAGACACCTAATAAATATTACAGTATTTTTAAAAGAAATCATAGGTAAGGGAAGGGTGGAACTGCTTGGTGCAAGAGAAATAGGGAGAGGCAAATTCTGGTCCCACTGATTTCACCAGGGCTGGATCTTCCCAGCATTGCTGTCCCCTATTTCCTAAGGGTGCCTGGATGCTATTTCCTCTTCCTGGTAGGGAAAAGGAACCAAATGCTGGAAGGATATTCCAACACAATGGCTAATTATAAATTTTTAGCCCTGCATCACATTTTGACCTTTACTGGAATCTTACATATAATTAATTGGAAAGTATCAAAACAATACTCCATAAAAAAGGTGAAGGATGGCATTTCTTAGTGAATGGGGAGGAGGAGAGGAAACAAAATATATCATTCAATTTTAACTGATTTATGGACTACAGACAGGGTGAAAATTAAAACGAAGGTGTTGAAGAAAGGATCGAAAGGGAGGGCTCAAGAGAAGGAAACCAGACTCAAACCAAAAATGTGTTTCCTCTCTATCTTTAATATCCATTTTTGCTTTCTCTTAGTATAGAATCCTTCAGTAACACTTTGCCCCTATGAATCATGACAGCCAGCTTTGCTTTTCCAGGCATTCTTCTTATTTGTGATTACACCTCAACACTTCTTTCGCCCTGTCAGTCCTATGAAGGACAGCACATGCTCAAAAAAGAATAGAAAAGCCAGGCATATTTTCTGTCTTGCATAATTAAAATCACCATATATACGTGCAGGTGTGCACATAAGGAGTGTATCCACACACACACAGAGGCAGGAATGCCTGTCCCACCAGCTGTCCCAGGGCTGGATGGTCCCGGTCCAGCATCTGAGCCCTTTTTTTCCATCGTGTGGTGCTTCAGCAATGATTCCCCCCATCCCCTGCCAAGCTCCTCCAGCTGAAAAATTGCTTTCACATATGCTACCCCTGCTTCAAATGTGAAGGCAGTTCCTTCTGCTGTGGTCCCATAAATCCAGACTCTGGATTATTTTTCTGCTGGATTTTTTTTTTCAGTGCGAGCCTTCCGAGACTACAACACACATCCAACCCCTATGTGTGGGTGTACTTCAGTTATGCCAACATAACAGCAAAACAGCTGACTCTATTTCCTTTGAAACGCGGCTTTTTAATGGGATTTTGCAAAGAGGTGCCATTAGGAACCTCTGCCTGCTTGGAATCAGTCAGTGGACTGTGTCTCTCCTCTTCTCTTGAAGGTGATGCCTAAAGGTTTTTGCTTTTTATGTATTTTTCATGTATTTGTAGCTTTTTAGACCATTAATATGTGGTTATACAGCTCCTGGTATTTTTCCTACCCTTTCTCTTAGATTTTAGAATAATTAACTAACCTTCTAACACATTCCTGAAAATACTGTTTAGTCTTACTTTCAAGTAGAGCACCTACAAGGAGACGTAACAAGAAGTGGGGCAAAGAAGCCTTGGGCAAAATCCAGTGGGGCAGTACCTTGGGGAATAATTACCTAATCAACTGCTCTTCCAGCTGGACAATATTTGTTAGATATGGTAATTTGTTAAACTTATAAAAATTACAGAAATCTTGCTGGTTTAATTCTGTTGCAAGGGTTTTTGTCTATTGATATCAGGCAACAAAGGGACACTTTTAGGTGAGCTTGGCACCTCTAGCTGCCTTGGAGCACACTCAGGAGTATCCATTTATGTTATTGTATGACATTTCTGCCTACATGTCACTAATAGATCCCCGTTACTGTATTTTCTGTCATGATGCATATTAACATCCTGTAGTAAGTGCATTTATCCTGAACCTGCTTTCCTGTCACCTCAGTCACCTGCACTGCTCATGGATCGGAATCATACAGATACTGATTGAAGTCAACCAGACCTTTAGGATCAAATTAGTAAATCACAATATTTGTGGATTTTCTGCTTGTGAAAGCTCTCACTGGATATGGCAAGGCTCACAGTGTCAAGCTGTTTGTAATCAGAAACAAAGCCCAGCCATACCCAGCCCCTCTGATCTCTGAGGACCAGCTAGAAAGCAAGGGGCTTTATTTTCTCCCAAAATTCTGTGCCCTTGGCACAACAGCTGGTTAGAATACTTGAAGGGTGTAAGGCACTTTTATCAGTTGTGACTTCTTGCCTGGTAGGAAGGCACTGAAAAGAAACACACAGCAAAGTCGCAATGTGTGACATCTCTGTGGATGTCTAAAGGCTTTCTCCATCTTTCCCTCTCTCTTCTATGCCCATGGAAGCTAAAATACCAAATAAATTCTGTACTTGCTGCCGAAGGGGTTATATGGTGTGCATATGAACTGAAGAAGGAAAAAAACCCCTTCCCATCAAAATACAAGAATAATTTCTTCCCCAAAGGAGAATCTTCTGTCTCTGTACCTATGCTTTTGAATGTTTGCTGTCAGTACTTCCTGTGGCCTGTCATGAACTCCTATTCACAGTCTGAGTTGTCACATACAGCAGGTACAGCAAAATCTTGTGCCATTTAAACACGTTTTCTTGTTTCTTTTCCTCCTTTCAGCTTTAAGACCTCTGGAGTGGCCTGGAAAGGAGCACTCTCCTCTTTCAGGCTTTAACCACTGCTCTTGCACATAAAAGAAAGAAGAAATTTTGGGGCAAGGGATTAAGTGAGGATTTATTTCTAAATCGGCACCCCACATGGGAGGACAGTGTAATATCTGATAAGGTGCTGAGCTGAACATCGTGTCACATGCAGTTTTTCAGGCACTGGAAAATGTTAGTTCACTCTCAGAGAAAATTCCTAGAGATTCTTCTCTAGGCCACAGTGATATCAAAGAAGATAATAATTTAATTTAAAACCAGCACTTCCTTCAAAATTCTTTCAAGTCAGTGGGACAATTTCCACTGATCACAGGATAAAGAGCTTGACTGGATCTTGATTTTCACTGAGTCGTTATAGAATTTGACATTATAAGGAGATATATTTGGAAGCAGATAAACTTTCTTTTTAATTACTTTGCGTGCATATGCTATTTTTAAATGACTGAAGAACTTTCAGTGGGTATGAAAAGAAGGAGAAGAATGCAGATACTCATTCAATAAAATACAAGCTTTTCTTCAAGTAACTTAATGCAGTAGCAGATTAATTATGTAAATTGAAAGTTTATGGTAAATTCAGTGCTACCACATAAAGGGATGATTATTCAAGAAACAGATGCCCATGGGTCTTGTTTGTTACCTTAAGCATCTGATTGCACTACTTTGTAAAAAACAAGCGTCTTCATAGCTTTGGAAAGATGTCCACAAAGAGTCCAGTCTTGATCTCAAAAAAATACCGTTTAATCCAAATATGAAGAAAATCAACAAAAAAACCCCCGTGTTTGGAAATGGTTACTAAAACTAATTTCTTTCTCATTTTGGGAAAGCAACTGTTGTGCTGTTTCAGCACACTGGTGCCATAAATAACTTTTAAGAATAAATCTCGCCCAGTTTTTTAGGGTTTTGTAATCCATACATTCAGGGATTTAAAGCCAGAGAGACCATTAACTCATCCAGCCAGCCCTACAGAATAAAGCCCAGGGAATTCCATGCAGTTCCTATTACACAGAGCCCAGCAGCACACACTGTGTCCTTAAGCCTTCCTCTGTCTGGGACAGCATCCTGGATGACTCCAGGAGATGGAGAACATGCCCCTTTCATGATCAGTTCATGCTGTGATTAATCCTCTGCTGTGTTTAATACATATATCTTATTTCTGATTTTAATGTGTGTGTGTGTGTGTGTGTGCGCCTTAAATTGGCAGCTCTCAGTTTTCATTCTCTGGAAGGTAATACATCCCCAAAAAGCATATGGTTTCAGAAAGAGATGACCATGGTTTCTGCAGAACCACCAATAAATCACCATTCTGAAAACCAGCAAGGTTTTTAATGAGTGCCGAGGGATTTGTTCATTTGTCTCTGCATTACTTTATGTGGCTGATCCTTCATCTAAAATCGTGGTCAGCTCCAACTATTGTCTTTTTCAACTCTTGGATCCAGGGTGCTGGAAAAGAGCTTTGGTTCCCTTATTATTGCTATTATTATTTACTATTTGTGTACTGGAGTGAAGAGATCTCTACTTCACAAAGCATTTGTTTCATGTGAACAAATATTTTATGATTAAAACCAAGTAATGCTGATAGACTGCAAGAACACAGGCATTTGAATTTGCTGCTAAACAGAAGGGGAAAAAATGAAAAAAATTGAAAAAAACCAAACCCAAAAAACCCCTATGATTTTGTCCAGGAGGGTCACAGAAAAACCGAGCTGTACTTCTCTCAAAATTAGTTCTCTTCATTGAATCACTGGTTCTCCTTGCACGTAATTAGCTGTCAGGAAAGGACCCCTGTGAGCACATTATGGAGCAAACCCAGCACGAGCAGACACAGATTTTTGGTGCAGGGATTTGTGATCCCACTAGGGAGAGCTCATGCACTGTGAGTTTTCCTCACAGCAAACAACTGTTGCATCACGGTCCTGTCTTTCCCCTTCCTCTCACCACCGCTCAGGATTACAAGGCCTTAAACATGTGCATATAATATTTTAAAAAAGCAGAATCCAACAGGAAATAGTTGGCATGGATTTGCCTACACCCTTCTTATCGTCTCAGGTTTTCCACTTCCTTTCTGATGTGTAAGACTGGATAAAAAAGCTGAAGCAGAAGGCTGAGTCTGGTGGATATATTTTGGTTTTTTTTCCATAGGTCGTGAAGTACATCCGCACTCATCCCTGTGCCTTGCTCGTATTGAGAACCAATCTTTCTGCATCTTGGTTTCTTATCCATAACATTGGGATAATGGTACTTTTTTGCACCTGCCTTCACTATTTGGTTGGCACAGCCTCCAAAGCAGGGGCCAGATGTGCCCTCACTTTCAACTGCAGCCGCTTGTTTTTTCTGTGTCCTGAACAAGACATTACCTGAAGCATTTTCCCAGCACAAAAAGGAAGTAATAACGACAGTTTGGGGAAGATATTTGTTCTTTATCGTAAAGTTGGGCATGAGGGGAGAGAAAGGGGTCAGTTTCTAAGCTTGGAAGGTTGCCTTGCATTAAAGTACACCTTCCAGCTGGGAGGTGATGCTGATAGCCCTAAGCACTTCCACATCAAGCTGTAATTCCCTAAACGGCTGCAGGGTTCCCAAAATCCGCCAGAGGCTGCTGTGACCAAGTCACAAAGGAAAATCCATCACAGAAATCCCTTGTGGGACAAGCAGGTCTCCCCCCTTCCCACATGGATTTCTATCTGGCCTTCCTTCCCCTGCTCAGTTGCTGGCAGCAAGGGCCAGCGTCAGCAACATCCTCACTAACAGAAGCTAAGGACACCAACAGAAACCTGAGAAATTCCTGCAATTATGAATGAAATAGTGAACTAAATGGTGCTTTCAGTGAGGAGAAAAGGAAAAGAACCAGTGTAGTGCATCTAGAGAAATTATTCTTTTGTCAGAGTGGAGTGTTACATATTTGGAATATGATCTACTCCTCCTGATCTCTTGAAGTGGAAAGTATGGAGCCTTCCAGTGCCTTTTTTAACACTTCATTGTAGCTTCCTAACAACAAATGTGGAGGCACAATCATAACTCTACTGCATAGTAAAGCCTCACTTAAACCACGTGCCTTGAATTATTGCCAGCACCTAATAAATGGCTGCAGGTCCTTCGTCTTGTATACCAAATGTCTTTTATAATATATCTTTTCTTCCAAGGAGATGCATTTCAGCATCAGATAAGGGTGACAGCCCACCTTAGCACGCTTACCCAGAAGAATTCTTGCTCAGAGTTACAGGTGCTGCTCTGCACTTATGCTTGCTTTGCTCCCTTTCTTTGTCATGCTGTTTTTCTGGTCTTGAGATCTGAACTTTAAGTGCAGAAGAGGAGGAAGGGGGATGGGAAACATCTTTTTCTAAGGCCTCATCTATGTACTGCATAAGAAATGGCTTCTTTTTACATAAAAATATCTAAAATATAAAGCATCTGCTTAAAAGAAAAAGTGAACAGAGGAAACAAATTCCCAAATGTTTACAGACAGAAGCAAAGCATTCTGTAGGTATCCAGTAAAAAGGAGAGGAAATAAGCACAAAAGGGCAACAGGCAGGATGGAAGAGTTTACATATGTTGTTTTATTGTGTTTAGGAAGTACTTCTGTTAAAATAAAAGGAAGGGGCATTCCTCAAAGCAGAAAAATGGTAATGGTTTGCAGCAGTGATGGAACACAGAAGCTTGGCTTGCACATCCAAGGCTAAGTGAGCCTGTTCCCATCACATCTCAGGGAACAGCTTCAATCTTGTGTTGAAAAAGGTGCAGCCAAGAGGGACAAAGCTTTTCCTTGCAGGTCTCCTATTAGTGGAAGGAAAATACTTTTAAATTGAGATTTACTGGTGGATGAAGAAACGGAAGCCTGCTTTAGAGTGATCCATGCTTCTAAAAAGACTATATATTTAAAAATCTCTCATGTGATCTGAGAGAGGAGTTCCCTTAACACCAAGCCCTGAGAAAGCTTTTCTGAGTAAGAGAGTGGCTGAGGAGGAGGAGGAGCAGCCTGGGGAGGGCACAGAGGGGACATGGCTCACACCACTGGGGCAACACTGCCTTGATCTGGGCTTTGTTGCCCTGCAGGACTGGTGACATTGCCCCAAAGCCTGATGATACTGCTCTGTTAGTAAGTCCTGCTCTGGGAAGGATCCATCTGACCATGCAGGTATCACAGAATCAGGGAAAAAAGAGCACTGTAAAATTGTTACTGGTGTTTCAACCGTTGAGTACCAGATATTACTCCAACTTGTTGGGCTTGCTCTCCCTTCAAGAAAACATTTTAATAATATTTTGAGAATTTCCCTGGTCCCATCCTCCCTTTTCCTTCCTTTTCCTTTTCCTTTTCCTTTTCCTTTTCCTTTTCCTTTTCCTTTTCCTTTTCCTTTTCCTTTTCCTTTTCCTTTTTCCCTTTTCCTTTTCCTTTCCTTTTCCCTTTCCCTCTTTCCATTCCCTTTCCCCCTTTTCCTCCTTTCCCCCTTTTCCACCTTTCCACCTTTCCCTCTTCCCCTTCATCTTTCTTTTCCTATTTTCTCCTTTCCCCCTTCTCCCCTTTTCTCCTTTCCTCTTTCCCTCTTTCTCTTTCTCATTCTGTCTTTCCCCCTTTCTTTGTCTGTTCCTTTTTCTTTCCCCAAGTGGAGGAAATTACCTTCCTGAACATTGGGGGAGCTCAAGCTTTCCCGAGAAAGGGGAAGTGCATTCTCGAGGCACTCACATTTTCAGTGACCTGCTTAGGATTTGATCTGTGACCTTGTGGCTCCTGATTAAGCCCTGGAAAAGGGATGGTGCACGGAGGGAGAGAGAGTGCATATCCTTAGCGAGAAAAGTAGATTGCTGAGATCTGGCTCTGGAAAAAAAGGCTCTTAAATCATTTAGGATTGAAGACGTGCGTATCCATCACCCACATCAGTTTTATCTGAGTCAGTCTTGTGCAGAGATAAGACTATCTGCCCTGGCACACAAAACAATGTCTGCTTTAATGTCCTGGCTGCGGGTTGTGCTGCAATTCCAGCTGTGCCGTGGCAGGATCAGAACGCACGTCATAGGTGTTATCTCAGGAGGAAGTTTTCAAAAGCAGCTATCAGGTGTGCTCTATTGATCAACAGTCCTAAGATCCCAGCCTCTTAGGAAACCCTTGTATCTCAAAACTCCTACCACTTAAGTGCTTGGGAAACTCTTCTCCCAGAGTGTGGGTCAGTCGTGCGGTGGGGAGAGCTTGCAGATGCTGTTCCTACCCACAGGAAAAAAAAGAGTTGCTTGAGTCTCTCAGCTGATGAAGTTGATATGTGCAGTGAGTTTGGAGAGGAATAAAAACAGGTTTTCTGGCCAATAACCTTTATTTTGATTTTTTAATTTTCCTTTAATAGGAATCATGGGAGCTTTAGTTAAATGGAACTGATTTTCTCCATTTCAGAAAAAAGTAACGCTGGTAAGCGTAAATTTCCTCACATTTTTCAATCTAGATGACTTTCTTTCATGGTGCAAAGTTAACTCTGTTCCCCTTCAGTCTTGAGTAACATCCAGCTGTCAAAATGTTGTTCAGGAGGCACTTCCAGCAGCAGACGACCACAGACAATGAGCTATTTTCACATAACCACAGAAGTCATGTAAACTTCCAGTAAACAGCAGGAAATGAGTACCACAGCCAAAGAGGGGAACATCTCTGATGTTCCCTGACTTGAGGAGGAAGTTCTTGGGTGCAAATTTCTCTTTTAACATGCTTGGACTTGAGTGGAAATTAAAAGCAATATTTGCATACAAACCTGATATCTGAGAGGCAAAGTGAACCTCCAGGTTTTGGGGTAATGGGGCCTGCACTGAATCTCTGACAGAGAGAGGACAGACACCATGTCCTCTGTGAGAAAAAGGGACATCTTCACAGACCTCAAGAAGCTGGGGAAAATCATGGCGCCTTCCCCTTTCTCTTCTATCACTTTGTGAAGAAACACTCCTGAAGAACTGTGGTGAGGCACTCATAAAATGTGTGCTGCCACATACAGCCTTATGAGATTATGATCTTAAAGTCATCACAAAGTTACCCAAAAAACCTCAGATACAGCTTTCAGTCTCTTTTCATGTTCCATGAAATCCATGAATGATTGAATAAGCTCTTATATTGCTACTAATTACTTTTATAGAGTTGATTTGCAGAATTCTGATTTTATGAACAGTCAGATACAAAGAATGTAAATTCTTTGTAAAGAATATGATTTAACATGACTGTCTGTGTAACTCCACTGAATTCAAAAGACAGATAATAAATCACTATTTCTTGCTCAGTATGGACTTTGTAACTACTAAAGGTGAGTGCCTTAGGAAAGAAAGGTAAAATACCTTTTCTGCAAGTATACAATGGCAATAAAATGAATGAGATTCAAGTTTTTTCTCCAGACTGTGGGTACTGCTACACAATGCATGGGAATTGAAAGGAAAAATAAAAAGTATCAGGAGCTGCAGGCACAGATTTGAGAACAGAGTTTGGAAGAAAGAGAAGATATTTGATCAGAATAGCGATCTCTGAAGGTAGAGCCAAACAAAAGCAATGGAACAAAAGCTGGCAAAACCAACTAAAGAGCTGGCAGAGATTAACTCAGCCGCTGTTTCACGCTGATGATGAGCAGCGCTGGGGCTAGCTCCTAAAGATTTCACAGGTGCTGCCTTTGCTTCCCACAGAAGCCCAGGATCCTCATCCCTGCTTGTCACAGGCCAGATTTCTCCAAAGAGCTGTTAACTCCACACATCTGTGGAGGGGAGGCTGCCTGTGATTCATGTGGGCCGTGGGAATACCCTTCTCAGCAGAGCACACTGAGCTCTTGTGTACGAGCAGCAGAGTCTCCATTTGGCCTCCACTTTCAAAGCGTTTCAATGGCCTGCTTCGCTGTAATCCCCATAAAATAACGCAGGCCAAGGTAGAGCAATTAATTTTAATTGGTGACTCAGGCTGTTGACTTCAAAGGGGATTTGGAGACTGAGTTAAAATTTGAAGAATACAAGTGTAAATATCACCGCTTCTTGAAAGGAAAAAGAAATGCAAAGGGCTGAGTAGAAATGCTGCTGCTGGGTGAACTCTGAAAAAGTTGTTGTGCCTTAATTTCCCTGATCAGTAACGGGGCAATAATGCCACCGAATCCCTTGGCAGCACTGGGATACTTGCAAATAAAGGTTTATCAGTGTAAAACAAATCAAGCTGTTTTCACACAACTTTTTTTTTCAGTTTTTTCATGATGTCAGGCAGCAGAGTGTTCAGTTTTGTGATGAGGGACTAGCTCCAAGGATCTCCAATATCATCCTTTGAAAACTTGAAGATATACTTAGAATTTTGGCTTCTTCCAGAACCTTCATCTAAATCAGATTATGGTATATTCCCAGCAGTCATAAAGTACTAAATGGCTTCACATTTCTGCCCTTTTCCAAGCAGAATGTATGTATTTGATAACAGGAATCTGTGCAAAAGGGGAAAGGCTCTAAGCAGAGAAAACATGATTGGGTTTGGAAATATTAGTGTTGAGGACTTCTTGTGGAGAAACTTCTCAAGCTTTTGTTAATCACAGTCAGAGAATAGTTTAGATTTCCCTAGATTTCTGAATACTCACCTCGGTTCATTTGCTGCCTATTAGGGATTTTGAAGTCACTAACTAGAACAGTGTTCCAGTCTTTTCCTGGCTGTCATTTCCCAGATCATTACGCTGCGCTTACAGAGGAGTTTGGCATTTTTGTCTTCAAAAATGGGCTCTGTAGAAAAGTAGAATCTGTTGGTGTATTACTTAAAATAAATATTTTAATGCTTTTCAATATCATCTGTATAAAAGATGTTCACATAGCTTCCCAGTCTGAGCCCCTGTCCCCGGTGGAGAGATCTGAAGAAAGACACCTATAAAAACAAACAAGTAGACTCCCAAAACTGAAACAAGGAGCCCCTAAGAGAACCCCACCACATTTTCAAATGTGGGATCTTGGAATATGGCCCATTTTTTCTCACACATTGAGTGAATTCAGTTGGCAAACACTGTGAGTAAAGAGAACTGATATTTCATGTGATACAGATTTTTGGTATTGCCAGGGGTGGGGAAGCAGATATTGTTTCTGAATGAGTCTTTTTGCCAAACAACCTAAAAAACTTCTTTAGGAGAAAATTCGTAAGTACAAATGTGCTTTAGGGTCACATTAAGTTAAAATCTAGGACTTTTTAAATTTCATGCCCCGATTCCTAGAAACAAACTTCCACTGCAGACTGGTGTATTGTGCGAATGTTAATTAACTGCATACA
This sequence comes from Oriolus oriolus, assembly GCA_013400235.1. Lineage (NCBI taxonomy): Eukaryota > Metazoa > Chordata > Aves > Passeriformes > Corvidae > Oriolus > Oriolus oriolus. Next base: position 28,595 of record VXBT01001139.1, on the reverse strand, counting down.
TGGATTTCAGAAGTACAAATCTTGGAGTCTAAATCCAGCACAGCACCAGGTCCCTTGCCCTGTTCTGGCAAGAAACGCTTCACATATGATTCACTGCTTCTCTTCAAAGCTTAAGCACTGAACAGGCTACACAGACGTGACCAAGGGAAAAAATCAGAGAAATTCAGAAGGAAAATGTCAACTCTCTGGTCATAAGGTACATCTATGACAGGAATAAAACGAGAAGCCAAAGCACCTTTGTTCAGATCAGTGATCACCAGTCCTATGAGCCACCTTAGTTATTAATCTTTGTCTTGGCTGCTGAGATCTGGTCTCAAGATGAAGACATGCAGGATCAAAACTTTTGAGCATTTGGTTATAATCTAAAGTGAGAAACTATTGCTCCCCCAGGGCCTGACTGAAAAATGAACACGCAACCTTGAAATGTAATGATGAGCCAATGAACACCATCAAATAAATCATATCAAGTAAAGCATTGTGATTCCTTATTGTGATATAATTAAGGATTTTCCCCCATGTGAACTTGATGGTAGATTTAATTGCAAAAGATCTGTCACTGTGGAAAAGAAATATTAGATTGCTTCTTTTATAGAAAAGAGAGGTGGCTTTCCATTCAAATAGTTATCTGCTATCCATAACCTCTCCTTTTGCCTTTGTTCCCACATCTGCGAATTGGTGGTTTTGCATATTTCCCTTTATTCAAGGATGGAGCCTCACAGAACAGAAATATTTTCACTGGGTTATTGCTCTGTTTGGTCTATCTGATACCATTTGAGTTTTAGAGTTATGTTATTTCTTAGTTAGTATTAAGAAACTATCATAAAATAAAGCTTATGGATGTGAAATTTGCAGGTGCTAAATTCAAGCTCGGTTGTTTTTGGTTGTTCCAATACTTAATAATTTCTACAGAGCTAACTGTACCTTTTTTGCTCAATATTTATTCTTGACATCAGGAGTTCCCTTGAGTGACATCTAATAAAATTGCATGAAAATAAATCTGCTGACAAAAGAATATATTCATATGGTTAGAGGATTTTTTCATATGATCAATGGTTTGCAGCACCAAGGTTTCAAGTGTGGGATCCTGGAATCTGGCCCAAGTTTTCTCACACTTTGAATGAATTCAGTTGGCAAACACTGTGAGTGAAGATAACTGATATTTCTTGTGATATGGATTTTTGGTATTGCTGTGGGCGGGGAAGCAGATACTGTTTCTGAATGGATCTTCATGCCAAACAACCCCGAAAACTTATTTTAGGAGAAAATTCATAGGTAAAAATATGTTTTAGGGTGTTTTAGGTAAACATATATTCACGTTAAAATTTAGGGCTTTTTAAATTTCTTTGCAGTGTTACTGTACAATTAGTTAAGAACAGACTAGAGAAGAAACACAAAACCAGTCTAGTGTGATCCTCCAAAAAATTATTTACGGTTAATTTAAAAATAATTAATTATCAACTCCTGATCCAGCCACCTCTTTCTCTCTACCCCCACTAAAACCAAACATATGCCATGTGAGACCATGCAAAGTAAAAGAAAAATATTACCATGGTTCCCTGATTGCTTATTTTTTCTCTCAGCATCAGCTGTGAAGCTTAGATGATACTGCAGATGATTTTGTTGATTCTGATGTACCTGGAGACAGGAGCAGCATGTAATTTTGCTGCTTTGAAAAGGGAAATTATCTCTGTGGCCATTTCTTTCTCTGCAGCTGTTTACCTGAGTTTTTCCAGGGATGGGAAGGGTGAGGGCTAAATCTCCCTTCCCCATCTCCTGTGTTTAATTTCCTCCCCTGTCACGAGCATGTTTTGCCCATGGAGAAGAAGAAATCTCTGTCGCTCACAATGCAGAGAGCTCAGACTCGTTTAGTGCTTCCGAATTCACTCCAGAGAAATTGCTTCATTAGCTGTTCTTGCAAGAGTTTTTCAGTCAAATGTTGGCACTTTTCATATTGTCATGGTTCTCTACTGATCTGGGGCTTTCGGATCACAGGGTTGAAACTGAGTCTCTTCTTACCCACTGTTCTTTAAATTTCAGCCTCTGGAGACAGGTGAATAAGTGAGAGACATTGTTTTTTGTTTTAAGCAAGATTTGTTTTATCTTAAGTAACAAAGTTTCTTACTTTTTAATGGAATAGGAAAAAAAAAAGCACGAACACTTAACACAGCTGCATCCTATGCTTTCAGAAGTTAAGGAAACACTAAGACTTCAAGCCATACCTCAAAATCATGCTTGTTTCAAGGTATTTTAGGAAACAACCAACCTAATACACAATATCTGAACACTTGCTGGGTTGAAATGGAGGTAGAATGTTATTTCTTCCAGCTAACCCCAGATTTTAGGACAGAAGAAATATGAGGTATTTACAAGCTTGAGACAAAATGATTTTTAGATGAAGAGCAAAATAAGGGAAGGTAGAATGGAAACTCCAAAGAGTTCTTATTTTTTAGTTTATAGACATTAACCAAACATTACGTGCCACTATCTATTTGGACCGTACTAAAGAGTGATAAAAGTCTTTGAATTTCCATGTAGCTCCTGGCATCCATATGGGAACTCACAACAGGTCTTTATCAAATTTGAAAAGGTTGCTTTTCTCTCCAGGAATGTAGTCACAAACAGTTGCTAGGCAAGAGGGAGGGATGGTTGTCAACATTAAAAGAAAAAAAAGAGATTGTTCACCTTTTGTGTGTTGACACACCAAGTTACAAGCACATCACAGGAGGCTGAAGGGGAATCTCTGCTGTGTGTCACCTGCAGTCCTGAAATGAACCTGTCCATACCTGAGCTGTGGAATGAGCTCAGGGCACCAGAAAAGCAGTCAAATTACCACATCTCATTTCCTTCATTCCTTCCTTCCTATTATTTTTTTTTCAGAAGTCAGCTTTTTTCTCTTTTATTTGGTGACTCAGAGCTTTAGCTGATATAGCTGATATCATGGCATGTTAATGTATGTATTCTGGATTTCCCTTTAACCAAGACAAAATTTATTCTGCATTAAGCACATTCCTAACATAACTACATTATGATTCCTACAGCTTCCCAGTGTCCTGAAATCTTTGCTTCTTGCCCCAGATCACAAGGTAAATAAACAGCCTCAAAAACTCCCTGTCACTCATAAACATCATCTTCCTGCTCCAAAGCCATAACTTGCCCAAGAGTTTTCATTTGGATCACAAAACACGCAAATAGTTCAGCAGCAGTCCATTAAATACCATGGTAACCTGCTGCTTTTAATTATCCTCCTCTGCACCGTAACAGCTGCGAAGAACAGGGTGACAAGCCAAATGTAATTTAAATACTGTGGTGTGCTCCAGATGTGGCAGCAATTTGCCAGGTGTTTATTTTTAATGTATAACTTGAGATCTCACCCTGTTAGCTCATCTTTTGCCATAGAAAAATTCAGTAAAAGCACAAGTACCTTTGTATAGTTGTGGTTGTTATTCTTTCAGTTTTGGTGATGGGAGATGGCTTTTTTCTTCCCCTTCAGGTCTAAATATTAATTAAGGACACTATTGCTACTATTTTGAACCAAGGCCACACCACACAAGACATGATCCAAAAGCAACTGAAGTGCAGGGAAAAGTTTATGGCATTGCTGTTTTTGATTGCCTGTGGGGTGCAGATTTAGCCCTTAAGGCAGCTACACATCACGTGCCATATTGCACATTTGCACACATCTTTCCCCATAATCCACTAACATGAAAAATATTCAGCTTTGGGTGTTTGGTATTTTTTGGTTTTGGTTTTTTGTTAGTTTATCTGGGATTTCAAAACCCTCTTTCTGAAGCCAATAAAAGCAATTGGTCAGGTTTGTCGTATAATAATGTGCTTTCTTCCACCTGGACTTGGAACTCCCTACACACCTGGTAGGTGTCCTTTAAAATATTCTGTGAAAAGAGGAAATCTGTTGGCTGAGACCTCACGATGATGAGGAATAAGAAGCAACTAGGCTGTTACATTTTGCTGATCTTTTCCTTTCATGCATTAAATAATAGATTTTTTACTATGTTGGCAGAAAATGGCCTTCTCACAAGCACATTGTTGAAATAGAGAGAGTGATCATTCATGGCAGGTATTGATAGGGCCAAACAGCCTGTGTGAAGATTACTAACATGCCAGGTCCCAACATGCCTAAAAGAATCTGTATTGTGGTACATGCATCTGTAAAATATAGTGATGGCTGTCTTTTTTTCTTAAAAAAACCCCATTTTACATCCAAATGTAAAATTTCATTGCCTTGCTGCCATTTAATCTTCTCAAAGAAATGAAATGCTGACCTTAAGGGCCTTGTGAACACCAAAGAGCAGCTGCAGCCATCCATGGGCACCCAAAAGTGGTGGAGGGAAATCAAAATGGAGCTTAGAAGATTTATAGCCGTGTTTTCTACAAAGTAGGATGGAAGCTGAACACTTCTCGAAAGGCTTCACCTGTGAATGCAGCTATTTCCAAACAAAAGGTACTCTATGGCCTAAAGCAGGTGGCTGAGGCCCAGGGAATCCTTATTCAAGTCAAATGGGAACAAAGCACTAACTCCTCCTTTTTGAGCCAAACTTGAGGTGGTCTTTGCTTTGCTCTTGGTGCTCCAGATGGGATGTGTCAGAATTTAAGTGTTTTTTCTTTCAGGCCTGGAAAACATGAGGGTTTGGGCCTTCAGTTTGTTACGTTTTTGTTTCGTGACTCATCAAGGCAACGCTGCACACGCAGCACTGAGAAAATGAGCACATTTGGCTCCAGAAATGTGGCTCGGGACAACTCAGAAGAACCTGTGCTCACAGCTGTCACTAGGGAGCAAACAGCAGAAGGAGTTTGGCAGAAAATGAGGTCAAACCAGCTCCAGGGTGAGCAGGCTCTGTGGTATCATTCAAGAGCCACAAGGCTTCCTAGCACTGCTCTCAAGAGATAGTTTCCAAAAAGGGCAAAGCAAAAATCCCCCAGTATTCTATGGTGTAAATGACCAGCCTGGATTCCGGGAATGGCAGAAAAACTCCAGTGCTGATGAAGTTTTCCAGTTTGGGGCAGAGGCAGATTTGTGATAATGTGTTTTCTGAGAAATGGTCTGCACTTCTCAACATGTCTTTAATATGAGAGTGATTCCCACTTGCCAGTGAGCTTTACTTTTCCTCCAAATTTGCTTTGACAGTATTTATTAACATTTTGAACCTCATATTGTTTCCATTACTTTGTTATTTTAAGCTGGAAGTCCGAGCTCAGACAATGTAATTCTCAAGTTTTGAAAGCAGATGCACTGTATATTCCATTTTCTTCCACAGGTCAAAGACAGAACTTAGCCTGTCAGGTGACACGACAAACATCAGGCTGTTCCCATTAGCTTTCATACTGACAATCAGAAATTCTGAGTCTTTTGGAAAAAAAGTCCATGCTTTGGACATTCAGTCTAATCTATTGCTTTAAAATCTGAAGGTACTGCTAAATTAAAAAAAAAAAAAAAAAGAGAAATGATTGTTTTCAACAGCTGCAGTATTATTCATGTAATTCTAAATATATATTTATTCTGGAAGTGAAAATGAAAAAGAGAAAATCAGAAACATCCTAATTTAACTATCAACACTCCATGAAAGAGAAAATTTGGAAGTCTTCACTCTACATGCAGATACAGCAGAACTTTATAGATTCAGTTACTGATTTAACTAGGAGAAAATCTGCATGGGTTGTGCTCAAGGGACAAATGTTCTGATCATCTGTGCCTTTTTTATTTTTAATTAACTGGGGGATTTAATTCATGGGATCCTTCATATCTTTCTTCAGGGTTTCTGTCCCTGATGTTTTATTTTGTGAATGGTCACACTGCTAGGATAGTTATGCCCTCTGAGGAAGTAGCATGACTTATTTACCTGAGTTATCTGAAGGTCTTTCACTACTGCTCATCATTGTCCAAGAGAAGGGATTTTAGCCATGCTTACCATCATGCAGTGGTACAAACACTTTGTAAGGGTTTATTAATCAGGGATAAACCAGCAATATTGCTTCTTGGCCTGGACTGGATTTTGCACAACCTGCACAGGTTTTTCTGTGCTGTGACCTTCGGTTCCAGGGTAATCATGGACAAATCTAACCAGGGTGTCCCTGAGCCTGTGTGTGTCACGTCGATTGACAGCAAACCTCAGCTCCTTGAACGTGTGGGAGCCACCTCTGGAAGGCACTGCTGAAGAGGATTTCTGGCCCTTTTCTGTCATATATTTGACCTTGGGCTTGCTTGTCACAGGCCTGGACAGACAAGTGCAGAAAGTTGTCCCTCAGCCTCCTTTTCTTCAAGCTCGACAAACCTGAAGTCTGCAGCTGCTCTTCACAGGACGTTCATGCCAGCCCTTAAACAGCAAACACCCTGATTACAGCACATTAAACTGGATCTAGTTGTGGAAAAAAAGAAAAAGAAAAGATTGCAGACACCATAATAAACTACAGCCTATAAGACAAACTATGGAAACTAGGAAGACAAAGCAGTAACTGAAATTTCACCTGGTGCGTAGCAATGTTTTTACAGACTTCTAACCTCAAGTAACATTTAATTATTCTAGGATGATAATTACTGCATGAAAAAGCACTGAATCATTACATTTCCTTGAGGTTTTCTTATATATAGTTTACCTGGAATCTTATCACAGGAGAGAATCATGGAAATGTACATCAAAACCCTTGTTTCTAGAAGGATATGGAAATTGTCACACACAGTGAAAATACAAGGAAAATCAAGGGTTTGCAGCAGATGGCTAATTTTGCCCCTGCTGGGATTTGATAAATGCATTCATCTGGACAAACAGCTGGCATAAATAATTAGGGCCAAAAACACTAATAGGGTACACAGAGCTGCTCTGCAGAGAAGCTGAACACCTTCAAAAGGGGGAATACCTTGATATTGAACTTCTTGTTGGTTTCAGTTTCCTTCTTCAGACACAGGAGATCTAGAAATATTTCTGAAAAGTAACAGGCACAGCTTCTGTTTCATTCACAGGCTCAAGCAGACAAAGCTCAATTTTTGGACAGGAACTCAGCTTAGAATCCCAAACCAACAGCACTAATTCAAACTAGCCAAGAAAAATGTCATTATTCTTCTATTTTGCATAGAGACATAATTTGATAATTCACAGTTGCACCACCTGGTATGTTAAGTGTGGGTTAATGCAGTGCTTTGCTGTATATTAGAGGAAAAAAAGGGGAAAAAAAAGGAAAAAGACCAGTGTGTGCATAAAAAGTAATCTTGTAGAAGATAAAAATCTCTAAGAAAGTTACATCTAAGATTTTCCTTAATTTCAAGTTATGCAAAGATGCAAAATTACTGAATTCCAGTAGCTTTTCACAAGCGGAGAGAAACAGAATGTGGGGTGTTGCCCAGCTGTTCTCATTTATTGCAGCTTGGCCGCTGCTGGTCTCTTTGGGAGCAAACATCAAATATTCAGATCCAGTGGCTGCCGGTGCTATTACCTGCACTTCTGCAGCCAAAGGCCGCCTTCCTTCCTGTTCACAACCTCCCTCGCTCGTGGAATTACGCAAGCACAGCGTAATAGGAGAGATCTAATTATGTTGTTCCTTTTGGGTAGGGCTTCCCCCATCTCCAGTCAGAGAGTTTTTTTTTTTTACAAGATATCTTGTTTGTAGTTTTGGTGCCAGTAGAGTCGCAAGTCCTTCCTTGGAGTACTGCTGAGTGCAGTTTACCGATGGGTTTGTACAGTTCCGATGGTTTATTAGCAGTTTAGGGAATGAGGTGGGAAACTACTGCCATAGCTGCGACTTAATACTGAATGACAAGATATAAGCATTTTCTGCAAGTTTTACATGCTCCTGGCTGGTGGCAGGCTTTGTTTCATTCCCATGGCTTCTTTTAGCAATCTTTGTAACCAGCAGGTGGTTCCAGGGACGCACCTACGAAAGCCAGACCAGGTTTTGTTTAGATGATTATTTGGGAAGAGATCCTGCTAAAGCCACCCACAAGATACAATTAGTCCAGCTGACTTTCAGTCTCATTTTCTGTCTGTCCCTGGTATTCAGAGAAGAATCCACACATATGTGGAACTAATGCATTTGTCTGTTTGATATTTTGACCAATCAAATGTAATTTAAAAACATTAATATTAGCTGGAGAGACAGAGGATATCTTGTCAGGAAAAATTTTCAGTTTTTCCACATCAAAGTTTGTTTAATTTGTTTAATTTTAGATTAGTGACTGCTTTCCAGCTTGGGTTTTCTCTTTGTTTCACCAAGAATTGAATCAGCATGCATGTATCTGACTGTCCCAGGAGGGATTGCGCTTAGATGAACAGTGTAGTGTGCAGAAAGACCCGAGACGTGATCAGAAGAAAAGAAGTAACTCTGCAAGCTCTGTTGAAAAGAATTTTTCTTTTTTTTTGCTGTAACATAAAATTAACGTAAAAATTACTGAAATCCATGCTATTAATGTGTTTTTGGACATGCAAATCAGCAGAGCAGTGTACACTCCATCATCAACAATTTGTTTTAATGAACTTTGGAGACTTGGTTTCTATGTTATGTAGTCAATATTTGTCTGCTCTTCTGCTAAGTTATAAAAGGAAAAGAAAATCTACCTTTTTATTACAATAACTATAGTGATAATCAGAATACTGCTACAGCCAGGGACATAACAACCTTATACTCTTCAAACAGATTCGGTATATTTTTCAGATGCTATTGCTGTATTAAACTATTGGATATTTAAACAGCCAGGATAGAGAAGGACAAAGAAACCCCAAATAATATTTTCTTTAATCAGACTATAGTTCATACTAGGCCACCTTTCCTGACAGGTTCTTCATGAGGAAATTGCAAACTGTCATAAGAATCTGCAAGCAGAATGGCCTTTCCTGTGGTGTCTGTTTTCCTTCCTTCCTTATGAATTCAGTAATAACAGAGATAACAGAACCAGCATCTTTCCTTACCATACCCTTGTGAGATAAGGTGGAGCTGTCGTTACCATCTGACAGGGAGGGAGAAACCCTGGGGGTTAATTCTGACATAAGAGTGCAGAACATATTTTTCTGCTTAGTGTCTTACCTTCCAAGATAAGGGCCACTCTCCCGCTGCAGTGTAGGTTGTTAAGAGGTGATTAACTGTGCTGGAAGTTTCTTAAGGTGGCTGAGAGTAAACAGAAGGGAAGGATGTTTCCTGAATCCACATCAGCCACAACTACATCCCCATTACTCTGCTTTTCAGAGGGAGGTCTTCCCTCCTGTGGAGAATTTGAAGGGGTTCTTTTGAGGTAAGGACATCTTTTTCTCACTTCAGGTCAAGAGCTTAGTCTTTTTTTAAAAATTATTTTTATTCCTATTTAAAAATATTTTTATTTTTATCATATTATGACTTTTTTTGACTTCTAACTGTGATAATAAAGCCTCATGTTCAACGCCATGCTTTTCCTGGCGGTTCTGCATTGCCTGACCCACCACTTTCCATATCCACCCCCATTACAATAAATGCTATAAAAGAAAACTGAGAGATAAAACAGGCACGGGAAACCTGCTTTACAGGTGACCACTGTATCTTTAATCAGGTGTACAGTCTATTTTTCTAACCAGTACGTGAACCAGTGAAGCTCTGGATGGAAAAGATGTCACAGGCAACGCTTTGAGCAGAGACTGTTTGGGTAGGAATGTGCTGAACACACCCACTGGTCCAGCTCTGCAGGTTGGATGGACAAAGAAATTTCTGAGTGTTTTCAAGTGTGAGGCAGTCCTGAGCACACCAAGCAGACCTTTAGGAGCCATGAGATTTTGTGGCTCTTGTCTCCAGGGTGAGACCACAGCTGGACAAGGAGTTTAATAAACCCAGGTTTGGAATTTGTGGCACTAAAATGTGTCAGTCGTGGACCTGGAACACAGATGTTCACCACGAGCACCCAGTCCAGGAAAAGCAAGGTCTTGCTGACACAGACATGTGTGGACAGCCCTGAGCTCCTGTGAGCCATGTGTTGGAGAGGTGCCATGTGGCTCTGTTGCCATGACTTTATTTTCAGTCTAACAAACCCAGCCTGTGAGCACAAGGCTCCTTAGGCCAAGCACAGCACCCTGTTAGCACAGGTCTCCACCTTCCCAGTAACATCCAGCCTCCTCCAAGAAGAAACCGAGCTGCATCTGCTTATTCACCTCCATGGACATGTATCTAAATGACTTCCCAGAAACCACAGAGCAGCTGCTGGAACAGCAGAGATTTATTCTCATTCTTCTGACTAAGAAAGTGCTCTACATAAGGCAAAGTGAAGGCAAACAACTTCCTAGTCTTAATCCCACACGTTAATCACTCTTTTAGCCTTTATAGTCGTAGTTTAAGTTTTCCTAACCTGCAGAGTGGCAGAGGAAAATGCAGTTTCTGCAAATTCCAGTTTAAGCCTTATTTCTTTTTCAGAAATATAATCATGCTCTTAGAAGACATTAAAACCACATTTTATATTAAAACTGTATTATGTTGAAATGATCTCGGTACTCCAGGCAAGCCTTCAGCAAGATTTTCTGATCCATATTTGAGATCAGACAAGGGCAGGCAGTGTCAGGTGAGAAGAGTGTTCACATCAAAAGGCTTCAGTCCCCGTGAATTTTGTTCGTGAAAATAATTACACCAGCTTGTGTCCTGTACCTCAGAAAACTTACTCTCACATCAGTTTGCTCTGTCAATAATTAGACCAAATAAGCTCACGTGGCAATTCTTCATCCATGTTATTCTTCCAAGCACACGTAACCTATTCGTAACATGCATTTCTCAGAGGTCAACGATTTATTAAGCATTTACCTCATGGCGTTTTCCCAGTTTAACATCAGTACCCCATAATAATGATGTGCAGGCACACTTTCACAAGACTTTTGTGGGACACCACAGATAATATAATGGAATGAATCAAGCAAGTGATGACAATTAGTTAAGTAATGCAAGAATATCTGCTGTAACTTGCACTTCAAGCAAAATATGAGGTGGAAAAGGCCAGTAACATTAGGTCATCTTATGGGACAAGAATGTTTGTAATACACTAATTGTGAGGTAATTCCTATAGCTGCTACACAAATTCATCTGAAGTGCATCTCGTTGCCTAGAAAACTTTGATTCCTTTGGAAGTTCTCACAGCTTTGCCTCCTGTTAAACCATCTTTGCTCATGTGACGTAATAGTCTATTCTCAGGAATTAAATGCATATTCTTTCCTTGAGGTAGATGAGTAACTTTCCATGAATCAAGCTGATGAGAACATTTCCCTGAGGGAAAGCATTGTCCATTTACCACAGGTTTATTTAAAAAAGAAAAAAAAAACAGGTTACGTCTACCCATTGCAATTCAACAGACAGTACTCCTTCTTCCAAGTTGATAGTGGCCTAAAATATCAGCATAGACAGGGAGATGTGCTGGATTTAATCACAGACTCATGAGCAGTTCTTATTACTGAAGATGTAATTGCCAGTACACGCAGAAGTCTTAGACAGGCACAGGCCAGGGATATATTATGAAGCCTCAAGAGGAGTGCAACTTTCTGCAACAATCACTCCCAGGGTTCATTCCTAAACCCCAATATATGTCGTTTTTTACATTTTCATCTTTGCCACTCACCTGAGCACCACAGAGAGAGAACAGAATCCCAAACCCATAAACCTTGTCTCAAAGGAGAGATGATTAGCTCCATGGTTTTTAAAGCACTTAGCTGGTATTTTTGTGTTGGTTTTTTTGGGTTTTTAAAATATTTTCTCTCTTCTTCAGTCTGATGAAGCAAATATGCTTTGACTTGACTTCTAGTGACACCTCCCTGTGTGTTCCCTTAGTCCCTAAGAAAGGCAGCAGTGTGCTCAGGTGTTACCAGCAGGTGACTGACCTTGCGAGAAACAAAGGCGAAGATGACTCAGAAGTTTTGCCCAGGTGGAGAAGGGAGAAGGAACCTGCAGGTACCACTGCTCCCACATGAGCACCTTGCAGCCAAAACCATCTGTGGGCCTGCTCTCTGCCCCTGGCTCCTGAAGGTAAAGGCCAGTCCTAAACGTGCTCCTCTTACCCCCAGATTTCCCACGGCCAAAAGCACGCCGTTGGCTTGCTGGCATAATAAATTGAATTAGCCTGACTAAGTTAATGAACTTTGGTTGGTTTCCTCGGGAGCTGGGTTCGTTTTCCAGTGCAGGCTCCATGCCCTGGGTGGGGACAGCCCCTGGCTGCGTGTGCCCTCGGTGGGTCTCCAGCAGCCAGGGTCACAGGCGCTCGCGCGCCCGCTGGGCCGCGTGCAGCCACACGCTCTCCTCCGACCATGTAGGAGCTCCCATGCCCTGGCAACGGGGCACAAACAGGAGTGTTCTGGGTGCCTGTCTGCAGGTTGTGGCTGGCAGTTGCCATGGTGCCTGGCAGGCAGGTGAGAGAAGCCCTCCCAAGGGGCACTGCCAGCAGCTGGCTGCTCCAACCCGCCTGGCACGCAAGGTTTCCCTTCCCACCATCTGCCCGGAGAGCAAAGGAGGCTGAATGGACACACACAGGTGTGTGTCTGGCCACGTGGCAGCAGCATCCTGCAGAGACAGGTGCCAATGGAAGGCGGCTTCTTTCGTTGCTCGCATTTTGGATATGCTCCGCTGTCAGTCGAGCACGCACCTTCTGCCAGGAGGACAATGGCAGCACTGTTCCTCCCACGTGGTGGGAACGCTTCTGCACAGGTAACAGATGCTGCTTTCCTTATATCTCCTGCCAGTGCTTCTGGGAAAGCCTCGGCGCCCCGCTTTACTCAGAAACATAGCATGGTCCCCACGTCAAAATTAGGTACTCTTGGAACGCTGCCTTTTACAAGTAAGTGTTGAAAAAAGCCCCAGAGACAGCTTGTTTGCAAACCTGGGGTTTTGCTTTGTTCTGAGTTTTAAGGGTAAGACTGACACTGAAAGCCATCCTGTCCCAACCTGCAAATAAATTCCTTTCAAAGTGAATAATCAGTATCACTGAACCCACTGAATTTCCATGGTGATGCCCACCATGGGGGTGTGAGTAATCCATTTGCCCTATTTCAAAGTGACCCCTTTCAACACTACCAAACAATCACAAATCTGCCAAGGTACAGATTTTATTCCCCCTCTGAAGATCCTCTCACCACCTCTCTCTTCTTTTTTATGTGCACTTCTTCTCAGCCTAGATGGCCCATGACTCTTTCTGAGAGAAGGAATTTTGGATGCCTCTTTGAATTTTATGAATCAGCCTGGCAAGTTAATGGGAAAAGCATTCTCCTTCTAATTGAATTAGAATTAACCATAACAACAGGATATCTCAGAACATTTTTGTTTTTCTCAATTAAGAAAGGAGCAAAACACTTCAGATCAACCTGAACAATTTCCTTGAACTGAAGCAAAATTATTCATTTTATATTTGGATTTGTAAAAATTTTATCCACTTGCCCTTCTTTAAGAAGTATAAAAGAGAGTATAAAAACAATGCCTTTCTAGGAAAGGAAATTTTCCTGCAGAAAAGTGTCCCAAGTTTAATTTTATACATTAAAGTGTTTTAAACTGTAAAAAAATTGATCCAACCTTAAAAGCACATTTGGTGTTCTCAGCATTTTCCAGTGCAAATAGAAAAGAAATAGTATTTCTACCTCTATATCCTCTGGATTACTTAAGAGCTCAAGAGGTAATGAGAACATTTTTCTGGCTGTGTTTTAGGGTCTAACCTGCAGCAAACTTTTGCTGAGGTGCCAGTGCTCGTCTCAACAACGTTCCAATTGAGTGAACTTATTCCAGGTTTACACCACCACACTTTGAAGAGTGTAAGGCCTTAAAATCAACGTCTGCTTTGTGTTCCTGTGACAATGGTTTACAGCTGCCAAAACCACAATCCTTTTCCACAATATAAATAATAATTGGACATGCAGGGTTAAGATTAGATGCCATTCCCTTTCCCTTTGGCTCTTGTAAAGAGCCGGCATTTGGAAGAAAAAGGAGGAATCAGGAAAAGAGATAACATGTCCTTAGTGGTGGAAGAAATACAAAACCTGGATTTCCAGTGTGATAGCAAGCAGCCTTCTGAATCAATAGTGCCCAAAATCACTGTGTTTCACAAAGGGAAGAGTGCATTTGCCAAAAAGTCTCTCCAGAACATTAGGTTTCCCCATGAAATTGTGCCCCACAAGTCCAAACGCATTCGTGATGTTCTGCCCAGAAACACTGACCAAGCACACTCCTAGTGAGGTCAGAGAAGCTTCCCAGTCACCAGATCCTCATTTCCACAGGCTGGCAAGGCCAGAGCTGCGCTTCCTCAGGAGGTGGTGGCACTGGGGTGACACGGATTTCGCCGCGTGGTTATTGCAGCAGTCAGGTGCGCGGATAACCGGAGGCTCAGCACACACGTGTGCAGCCAGACCCGCCAAGGGGTTCCAGTCAGCAGGACTGGCTCACCAAGGGGGAATAAACCCACTGCTGGGCAGTAGGTTTACTCATGGCACGCCGTTGTAAAAGCTGCAGGTAACTGCTGGTGTTATGCAACGGGTTTCGTCAGAGCCCCGCGAAACCGACCGTGCTCTGTGTCAAATTCGCTTTTATCCCTGCTCATCAAAGGCAGAAGGAGCTGTCAATATTTCCAGCATAGGACAGAGGTGAGAAAGGTGCCTTGGACAGAGTTAACAAACAGGAAAATGCAGCTTCCTCTGTTCTTTTTTGTTTTGTTTTGGTTTGGTTTGGTTTTTTGTTAGATAGTCACACCACAAAGCCCCGTGTAAGACTTGTGTTTTCCAGCCAATAACAGCTTAAAACACAAAACCTACTGATTTTGTGGAAAACACAAGTCAAGGCACAACAGGATTTTTGACCTATTATTTAAAATAAAACATGTTAATCAGCAGTATCAACAAATATTTAAACTACTAGAAATGGAAAAGAAACATATTAATGCTTTCTGCTCTTTTAAATCTTTAGGATTCCTAAAGTCACCATGCCATCAAATTTCTTATCTTTTTATAATTAAAAAATAAATTTGATTAGAAATTTTAAGGTATTCACTCAGAATTTATTCACTCTTTTTTTTTTTTTCAAGAGAACCATTTCCTGTCAGCAGGATGGTTTGAAGATCTAAGTTGCAGAATACTAAAGCAAATGTGTCCTCCCTTGATTAATTCACTGGGAGCTCAGTTTGTGGAAACTTTCCTATTTGGCTGCCTTAAATGCCTCTTTCAGCACATTCCTAATTATTGGGTCAAATAGCTGTTGTTATTGTATAGATGTCTTCAAAGTTTTAATAGAAACTAGAACAACTTGAAACACATTTTTCCAAATACACTGAATGTAGCTGTGAAGGGTTTTTCTGTGCTGTGAACTTTCTGGCTTTTGTGGGGTTAATTTTTTAAAATTACTTCTAATCTGTTGCATTTTTATCTTTCCTTTACTGTATTGTTACGTTAGTCTTTAAAAGCTGGTGGTAAAACTCCAACAGTTTTCAACAAAAGAGAAAGAAGAAAAAGAAGAAAAAAAAGAAAAAAAAAATTCCGCTGGTTCCAGATGACCAGAAGGCAAAAAATGTTGGTGGTCCTGTTCCCTTTGGTCCTAAAAGGAAACAAGAAGAGTTTTTGTTTCTATTTAAATGCTTAGAAGGGGGGGATTATTATTTCAAATACAATCTCATAACACAGTTTTGGAAGGGGTTGTGAGGAAACAACATTTCCATCAGCATTTGGGGGCTACGAAAAACATGGACCATTACAGTAATATCTAAAATATGTGTTTGAGAACTTCTAGATGTTTATTACTCACTCAAGGTACCACACCATAATACCAAAACGAGCATTTTTCATCACAGAAATTTTCATGCTGTGGACTGTGCAGCACAGCAAAAGCAGACTTTCTCAGCATTACCTCTCTTTCTGTTTGGGCTTAGATATTTTTGGGAGGGAGGGAGGGAAGGAGGGAAGGAAAGAAGGAAAGAAGGAAGGAAGGAAGGAAGGAAGGAAGGAGTAGAAACGTTAAGGTCAGAAAAGCTCTCTAAGGTCATTGAGTCCAACCATTCACCCAGCACTGAATCATTACAGATGACCATGGCTACTTGCAGCATCAAGGAGTTTTATGGTGCTGTCCATTGTGAACAAAGACTGACAAACCCAGCTCCCTGGAATGCTCCCGAGGTATAGATGTACTCTTATATAAAGTATCTGTACAGATATGTGCCGGGAAGGGTTTCCAAAAGAAGCTGCAAATCAACTCGGACCCAAATCCATTCTCCCCAGAGAAGACACAGCTCCAGTTTTGTACTTCAGACTCAATTGATTCAGGTTGTGATCAATTCCTGCTCCTTCCCACGGCAGTCTAATTAAGTTTTTAATGGAATTCTGTGAATTCAAGATGAGGGATCCTGTCATCCAAGTCAAAGGTTAACAGCTTAATTCCACTGACCTGATTATTACGGTATTTACAATGGTTTAGAACCCACTTTTGCAACATAGGTACTCTCACTCTTACGTTGCAATGACTGCTTTTGGCTTTAATGGCAGATTAATTTCTGATCTGTGAATACCTTTGTGGATGAGTGCTGTGTACACATATGTGTCTAAAAACCTGTTTTTTGAAGCACAGTGGGAAGATGAGGGGGAGCAACACTCTCTTTCTGGGTACTGGGTCAGGGTTTTGTTCCAGAATCAAAACCTCCTGGTTCTTGGGAAGCAGCAGAGAGGAGCTGGTTCTGTTCAGGCAAGCTGACTCAGAGTCTGCACTTTTTTTTTTGCTAATAGAATCTAAATTGCAGTGAATCAGAGGAGTTAAGTGGAATGAGACAAAGGGCATGCTGGAAAGGCTTGAGTCAGTCAGATGCTGCAGTCAGCTCACCTTGAGCTGATAATACTTTACAAAAGACTTTAAAACACAGGGAAGTTATTTTGTTCTTTGGTGACAGTGCAGTGCATCTTTTCCATTCTCTGGCTGCTGTCCATGCAGTAGGCTGTGGAGTTGAAAATAGGAGTAGATGTTGAAGAGCCCATGCTTCTCCAAAATTGTGTTTGCTTGGGTAAAAAACTGCATTCTGGCAACACATGTGGGCTTATTTATTGTTAGTGTTCCTAAAGATGCCAGTCAAGGTCACAAGATTCAGTTACTCATGTGCAAATACATCTGGAATGACACATCCTCTGTCGAACCACTTCCTGTGAAATTAGATGTGAGCAACCCTAAGGATCATGTCAGAGATGGGAAGAGATGAAATGACTCTCCCTGAGGCATGGAGCTGCCTGCCACTCTCCCTAAACCATACCTCTTTAACCATGTCTGTTAAAGATAAAAAGGGAGTTTAACCCAGCAGTGTTGCTGAGGCATCTCTTGACGCAGAGGCATCTGGCTGGATGCTGCACATTCTCCACCTGGATTAGACATCTTGGTTCTTTAAACTGCACTTACAAAGTGTTACCTTCACTGGATTCACATAAAATTGGTATCTCTCCACCATTTCCAGAGCGATACTCTTGTAGCTGCATATTGTGGCACATAGAGTCTGGGAGGGCTCTGCCTGCTCCAAGTGGCTCTGTGCTCGGTTCTGTGCTCTGCTCTGTGCTCTGCTCAGACACAAGGCTGCTGAAATCAACCTTTAATGGGTCACACTGATTATCTGCTTGTCCCTTAATCATGCCCATTTGTGGGTCACAGGAATCCTGGGCTGAATGGTCATGTACAAACTCCTGCTGGTGTTTTGTATTTATCCTGCAGGGTCACATCTACATTTACAGCTCATTCCTTAAGACCTAGCTAAATTTTCAAATTTAGACACATAAATTTTCAAAATCTACTCTGAAAGAGTGCTGAAAGCACCAAATAGATGACTTTTTATCTTAAACATGTGACACTTTCATCTGCTGCTACCTAGACCCTCCTTTTACTTTCACAGAACAAAACGCTGCTCTGAATTCCTGAGTAAAAATCTGGTTTTGTCGTGGCAAGCTTCCTTTTTTTCATGCACCAAGGGAAACACTGCATTAGGCCAAATGACTCAGTGTTGTTTGGGAAAATGTGTAACTACTAAGGACACCAGTTATGAAAGTTCATCTGATTAAAGCTGGTTAGGAAGCAAATCTCAGGATGAAAGGAGGCTTTTGTGAACTTTTCTCTGAAAGCACATTAATCCTCAATAAGATACGGTGTGATACAGAGCATGTTACTGGTTTGACCTATGGTAACTCTTCTGAAATTATTCAAGGGATGAGTTTGTCAACATTAATCTATTTATAGGCAGAGTTCAAATGGATTTTATTGTGTTCATCCTCACTTTGCCTTCTCTAAAAGCCCAGGGGACAAAACAGGAAAAACACTCGTGTGGCATTAGTGGAACTCGCCATGAGCGACAATTTCACTTTCTTTCCAAGTCATATCCCAAAGCAAACTCTGCAATCTGCCAAAGCCTAGTCCTTAGTAAACCACTGGTGGTACTGCTACAGAGGGAGGAAACACCAGTGGCGAAAATCCTGTGTCCAAACAGAAACTTTGCCTGTCATGAAGGGAGCAGTGGGCGAAAATTTCTCTCAGCAGTTGAACATCTGATCTGAATTCTTCCTTTCCAGACCATTTAATCCATGCACAGATGGGCAGATGCCTCATTCGGTTTAATGAACTCTTCCCTGCCTCTGTGCAGGACACAGAACCATCTGCATTGCTTATTTATATACCTTTCCTATTTTCTCTGTTTGCCAAATATTTTTTTTCCCTCTGTTTTTTTGCCTTTAGTGGTGTTATAATCCCAGCTCTTAGTTTGAACTGTATCTCTTTATCTAGTCAAGACAATTTTCTCTGGTTATAAATTTCATGAAAAGCTCATAGAAGGTTTCTTGCACTAGTCCTCCAGCTGACTCATTCTGGGGTTACCACGGAGCAAGAACAGGACCAGAAACTGTAGGTTTATATGTGAATTTTATCATAATTTGCAGAGATGAGGCTCAAGATATCATCTTCCTGATATAAATTTGATACAGACACTATGGACCCAGGTGGAACTGAAAAAGAAGAGACTCCGGGTTTTTACATATTAAGTAATTTTTCATATGTTGTCTCATTGCCCTTGCCTGTGGGCAAAAAGATGAGAGGAGCTGTAATTGGGTTAATCCTCTGTATTGTGCTAACAGGCATAGGAAAACACATCCTGCTCCAAGATACCTAAATAAACTCCATTTACGATGTTCTGATTCTGCAGCCAGGTTTTTTAAAGCTTGACACCTCTTTGGGGACAATGCTATCAAAATAGATCATCCTTCTCTCAAAAGGAGAAAATTCCTGCTGGCTTGCTCCTAATCCAAGTTTTGTGTGTACATTTACATGATTTATTTATCACTGGGACCTGCCCTTTCCGAGTCACCTTCTCTTCCCTTCATCCTTTTAGCCATATTTTGTGCCTTACAGACACTTTATACACCTTGGGATTAACTCACTATGATATCTTCCATCCCTAAACGTATTGTGGCAGCTAATTTTGATCTAGAGCCTGGAGAGATTAAAGTTTCCTTTCTCTCCCCACTGCCAGATTCTCTTTCCTATGAATTTATTCCAGCTTTGCCGTCTAAGAGGAGGCTTGACACTTCCTCGCCCATGAATCATCTTCCTCCATTGCACTTTTACTTTTCTTCTAAAGCCCTGTGTAAACACTTCCTCCACAGGTTATTCAGGAAACGTTAAACCAGGCCTGCAGAACATTACTTGTTTCCTCCACTGAAATGTCATTAGTTCTTGAACTCATTGCTGATTGTTTTTTTCCCCAGAAAAAGAATCACTCAAACTGATGTCTGAAATGTATGATCATGGTGCTTCAGAACTGCAAAATAAGACCATGAAAAGGTTGGATTTTCTCCCAATCTTGCATGCTGATTACATTATTACACCTAGAGATCCAATTCTTTATTTCTCACCAGTGAATTGAGAAGCCTCCTCTCCTTTTACTGGGGAAAGAACAAAACTGTGGAGTGAGTTATGATAAATATTGAACCTGTATATGTAAAGACAGATTGAGGGTGCCAAACATGAAGTTACACCAGATGTCCTCTGTGAACACAACTGGCTTATTACATAAATCCAGAGTTCTTTTGCTGCGGTTTTAAGAGCTTACACTGAAATATAATTTCAGCAAAATTCCTTGTGTGCATGCAAACTTGTGTGCAGAAACAGGTTCCAGGCAGTTCCCAGTGTTGCACCCTTGTTAGCCATTTGAGCTTTTCTGCAGAGGTGATGGGATAGGAGCAGTGGCTTGGATTTTGGATGCAACCTTTCAAGATTTTCCTCTGCTTGAGGTCTGTTTTATCACCGTGCTTTTACACACATTTTGTGTACAAAACCTTTTGTCTTTCCTGAGGCTTAGGCTGATCAGTAATATTTAGCTGCAGATCAATTTAGCCTGTTTGGAAGAGTTAAGATGAAGGTTTGGGTACATATTTGACAGTGCTCACAGTCTTACCAGCTCTTATGAGGGCTTACATCTCCAGTTTTAATGCCATTTACAGCTCTGGGAATCTTTGTGAGGTCTCATCCACTTCCAAATCGCATCTAAGCCAGAAAAGTGGTACTCTAGGTTCTGATAACTTCAGGGTAGCTCTGATAGCTTCCTGGTTCCGATCCAAGCTTAGTGGTGTTTATTTCTGTGTCTCAATAGGAGCCTTTTGGCCAGGAAAATAAAAATCCTTCGTCCTGCACTACTATTAAGGACACTGTTTTCAATCATTTGTAGTTGATTTCATCTTTCCTTAGATATTTTGGCTTCCATTGCTGACTTTACTGGAAGCAGATTCCAGCTAGCTGATTCAGAGATGGGATCATTACAGCTTTAAGGGAAGACACGTGGTCCATGTCTTCTTTCTGAGGAAAACTCTCAGTGCAATCCCTAAATTCAAATGTGATATTTTGGTTGGATTCACAGCTCTTGGTACTCAAAATTCAGGCCTTCTTTGAAAGCAAGTTAATGTGTTGAAAAGTTGATTCTGAAAATCTAACCATGAGATTACAGGGGGAAATCTTTTTTTAGCCACTTATTTTGTGGGTTTTGTTCTGACATATTTCCTACGTTTCCCCTATGATTTATTAGGTTTTATGGATACTCCAACCTTCAGACAAACCTGTCGGCTCTGTTTCTACAAGCTGAATCTCTGGTCTGAATCTCCCAAAACTGTTTGAATACCATCAGTCCCGTGATTAATACTCATTCTGACACGGGATTTTTTGGCTCCTCCATCCATCTTGTCTTAACCCAGCTCTACCTGTGCGCCTGCTTGCTTGGTGCAAGCTTTCCAGAGCACCTTTCACTGTTTCCCTGCTGTGGTGCCATGCCTTGACAAGAGGCAGGGAGGGAAAAGGAACATCTTCCTACTCTGTGACCTGTTTCCTCCTCTGCAGTAGCCCTCCTTAACTGTGTGCCACATTTGGCCTCCTGCATCTTCTGTGACTAACAGGAGTAAGTCCTGGCTTGAGCTTGTGCCTGTAGGGCCCCTTGCAATTATCATCAGGCACCCACAAGTCTTGCCAACTTTGCAAAAGTGTATGTTGCACAAATCTCAGGCCCCAAAAGAATCTGTTCTCTTTCCTTCCTTTTTTCCCCTTTCATTTTTTGGTAGCAATTCAGTTACCGTTGTCTACTTCTCCCGAAGAAACCCATTTTTCACATCCTACACTCTACTACTTTACAAAGTGAACATTTTTTCAGCAGAAGGCATGAAAAAGTCCTCGAGCTGACATTGCAGAATGAATTCTGGTCTCCTTTTCTCTCTTCTCCCTTTCAAAATAATTTTTTCCAAGCACTGTATTTTCCCAAGTGCTTCTGGGCTGTTTTACTTGCTCAGTCTGCTCCAGCAGATAAAACCTCCTTTCTTCAAGACTTCTGGTAGCAGAACATGGAAGCAGAACCCACTCAAACATTTCAAATTCATTGAGAAGACATTCTGCTGGACTTGAAGAAATTTGAGATGTTTTGGTGAAATTAGCTATGATTTTACTTGAGTCACAGATTTCTGAAGAGCTTCCTCTGCACATGTGAGTAAAATACAATTTTCTTGCTCATTTCCTCAAGCCCAGTGTGCTGTAAAGCAGCGTTTTGTGTATGGTTTTGACTTGCAGACAGAGTGAGTCAAGACAAAGCTGTGCCCCCCAGTCCCACAACTGGAGAACAAAGTTAAAAAATTTCCTGCTAAAAGGTTTAATGATCCAGAACTTAGGTGCTGAATTACCTGATCTCTAATGTGTTGCCTTCGTGATGGGAATACAGAGGGCTGTGTGAGGTTTCCAGTCTTTCCATAAATGGTTTGGGAAGAGGTAATGGCTTCACAGGGAGTGCAAGACATGGAGTTACACTAAAGAAGGAGACACAATCATGGACAGTGAAAGAAGCTGACATGAAGTATGGAAACCAGAGGTCTGTCTCACCACGCTCAGTCATCAGTGTTTTACCCAGATTTTTTACTCAATTTTACTGACCTCTTGTCTCTGTAGAACTTACCCACAACACCGAAAAATCAGGTTCAGCACAGCCTCTTTTCTAGCATACGTCTCCTTGCTTCCTTTCAAACTGTAGTAGCTATCAAATAATGGAATCATAACATTGATTAAGTTGAAAAAGACCCTTAAGACCAGTGAGTCCAACCACTAACCCAGCACTGCCAAGCCCAATGCTAAATCCAAGTGCCACATCCGCATTTTTTAAATCCCTCCAGGTATGGTGAATAATCTATTTCCCTGAGCAGCCTCTTTCAATGCTTGACCACCCTTTCAGTGAAGAAATTTTTATTGATATCCAGTCTACACCTACTCTGGCACAACTTCAGGCCGTTCCCTCTCCTCCTGTCCCTGTTCCCTGGGAGCAGAGCCCGACCCCCCCGGCTGCCCCCTCCTGTCAGGGAGTTGTGCAGAGCCACAAGGTCCCCCCTGAGCCTCGTTTGCTCCAGGCTGAGCCCCTTTCCCAGCTCCCTCAGCCGCTCCTGGGGCTCCAGAGCCTTCCCAGCTCCGTTCCCTGCCCTGGACACGCTCCAGCCCCTCAGTGTCCTGTCGTGAGGGGCCCAGAACTGGACACAGCTCTCGAGGTGGTCCCTCAGCAGTGCCAGCACAGGGACGGTCACTGCCCTGGCCCCGCTGCCACCCCACGGCCGGCACAGCCCAGGGGCCATCGGCCTCTTGCCCCCCTGGGCACCCCCGGGCTCGTGTCCAGCTGCGGTCACCAGCACCCCCAGGGCCTTTCCCAGACAGTTTTCCAGTGACTCTGCCAGAATTTGAGGCTTCCTAACACCGCACTTTCAGACTGCAATGCCACATGTCTATGCCAGATGTAGTCCTGAGATAATGGATTCTCCCAGACCCCATGAATATGCTGAAAATAAATTGGTAAACGTGAATTCATGGTCTGATATGCTCTGTATATACATTTGCCCAGCAAAACGCTGCACAGGCCTGACGAGCTGCCTCTGTTCAGGCACTAAGCTTTGCTGCACGTGCTTCCTAGATGACCTTAAAGAGGAGTCACTGACCTGATGCACCTCATGTTGTTCAGGCCAGGATGTTTCCCAGTAATGTCAAGGGTAATCAGAAGCAGCCCAGTATTAAAATCTTGAGAGTAAATTAAGGGGAAAGTACTAGCTATACGCCAACCCTTAGCAAAATGGCCCTCCCATTTAAACAGGGGTGGAAATTGAAGTAAACTAAGTGTACTGTAAAAGTCTGTGTTGCTCTGTCAGTCACTCATCAGCACTGCTTTTTTGTATAATTATCATTATTCAAATGATCAAAATGTTCCATGGGCTAGAACTTCTTGGAAAACCTCTGCTGGGAAATTAGATGTTTATCCCCAGCTCCACAGGGTATATTTGTAATCTGAAATTTAAAAGCTGTCCTGAGGAATTCAGTGATTCTGTGGATCTGCTGGCACAGGATTTAATCTACTCTAAACTGATTACACCCAAAACTAAAGGAGGTTAGATAATGGCAGAAGCTAATGGACCAAACTGTGTTGTATGCATCCTGTGCAGTTCTGCTGAACTCACCTGACTGCACAAAGCATGGCACAGGCAGAATTTATTCTGACAGCCCTCAACTCAAACACAGTCTTCAAAGCAAGTTTTGGAGTCTGATGCTCAGGTCAAGTTTTTTTTTTATGTAGGTTTTAGCATTCATCATTCTCCGTTCACCACTGGGACAAAGAGTTTTGGAGGAGGGTGTTCAGACATGGTCCAGGAAAGGAAGGACCTCAACATTCAGTATTTCAAAGGAAAAAATATTAATAAATCAGTGCCAAAAAGTTAATATTTATTGCAGTTGTGTAGTTTGAAAGAGGTGGATTTTCTAGCCCTGGCATTCTTCCAGTGCAACTTGTCAAACCAGGTTACATATGAAATGTGCCTGCAGCCAAAGATGTGAGAACTCAGTGTGACGATGTGCAGAGGCTTGTTTGATTTGGGGTGATTTTCACTTTTCATCAAAGAAACTACATGATCCTCTTTCATGGGTAATATTTCCAAGGCTCATTATTATTCCCTTGTTTGCTTTGGTTACTGGGGCTCATTGGAGGAAACATTTAATTTAGTTCCTTCATTATGAGACACTTTTTGTCAAGGTGCAATGTTGTGCTTTGTTCTTTAGACTTCTGATCCATAAAACCCTCCCTGGCTTTGCCATGTTTATTGACACCCAAGGGAATCTGCATTGCATAACGTGTCAGACTTGATTTGTTCGTTTTTCCTTCCCAATTGTCTCTGTTTTTCTGGGGAAATATTCTCCAAAATTATTTTTTCAGACACAACGACAAAAGCTTATGTTTGAAACGTTACTGATTTCACAGTATGAGGAAATTTATTTCATATGACAACACCAACACAAGACATAAATAATCAATTTACCCTGTTTCTGCTTAGAGGTGGTAGCACACAGATCAAGAATTGTAATTTATTTAAACGTTCAAGTTCAACAGGCTGTGATTGTCCAAGCACACTTCTGATTAATTTTGAACTGTGAACTATCGTAGTATTTCTATTTGAATGAATCCAGTTTGCCAGCCAAAGTAGTTGCAGCAACTTAGGTATGATTTTCATGATCATGTTGATTTTTATGCAGTATACTATTTTTATCTTTCAGTAGTTCATAGTTACAAAGAGATACTTGCACCAAAGAGGGAAAAGAAATCCAGAGATCCATGCCATGACAGGTTTTTGGAGTTTCTGTGTGTGAAAAAGCAGTTCTGCACAGACTGCTTTACATTTTTATTTAAGTTCTTTCTTTCCAGTTAGTGGAAAGTTGTTACAACTTGTCAGGTGAGAAAGTAATGAATAAATATTGAGTGGTAATTAAATAAATATTATGGTTTTGTAATGTGTTTTTTCCATCTGTTCTCGATTGTTCTTCATTGTCCAAACACATTTTCCCTTCCCTATCACACACTACTTTTAGTCCTCCCAGTTTCAGATTTCAGTCCTCCTTACTCACACAAGATTTATTGTTTCACCTGAAAGAATCTTCCATCCTGCCCTGATTTCCAAGGACTGAAATCAAAACCTCTTTCCTTTTTTGCTCTGGAGGTTGGGATGACTTCTCATTTGCGATTTAAAATTTCCCTTTTCACAGCCTTCCTTACTAAGTTTTCTTGCAGACTCTCCTCTCGAAATGACCTTTCTGCATCTCCTATACCCCCATTCTCCCTCATTTTGTTAGTGGAATAAAAATGCAGCTTATTTCCCTTCCTCTTCATATATTATTCAACCAAGTTTCTGCTTCTTAGAATATGCTGCTCATGGAAGTCAATTTAGCAGACAAACTCTTATCCTGACAGTTTTGTTCTTCTCTTTGTCTGGTTAGGTGGGGCTGCTCATCTTTTTAAAATAATTTTTGCAAGGTGTACGTAGAATTTCCAGTATTTATTGTTTCTTCTGTTGTAAGCATTCATCAGTGCTGGCACTTCTCAACATCCCTGTGCTGAATTTACCTGCAACTTGCAACAGCAGCGTGGAGATAAAACTAAACTGAGAGATGTCAGGCTACTTATTCTGTAGATTAAGTGTGCTCTGCAAAATGTGAAAAGCCTGGGGTCTCCTAAAATCACTGGAGGTGACTGAAGGGGAAAAGACAACCATTTTTTGAGTGAGAGGAAAGAAGAGAACAACCTGACAGCAGTGAAATGGGGGAGCAACCTTCCAGAACAGGTTGGATCTGGTTGTTTTGCACCCAACAACAGCTGATTATGCTGTGCCAACTGGCTGCAACCCTGACAGCAGGTGAAGCTCATTTCTGTCAGACTTCTTGACTCTGAGTGGTTCCAGCAATGTAGATACTGGTGATGGACCAAAGAGAGAGAGGGAGAGATAGGATCTGCTCTATTATTCTGCTTGGAGCAGCCTAGGCCCAATTTTTTAATTAACAAAATGTTAACTAGAGTTCGTGTGTCCCTGGCTGTTTGCTGTGCAGGGAGATTATTCAAATTGCCAGGTGCATTTACTCACACTGAGTGAAACCACTGGAATTGTGTACTGTTGCCCCAGGTCAATGCAAATGAAGAGGGGACATTACCAACAAGAGAAACTATATCAGGAAGTGATTTCTGTGGGGAAAGAGGAGGGAAACAGCATACAGGGAGTGGAAGATCCTCTTGAAGACAGCTTAGAAACACCATGCTAGTTTCAAGAAGAGCAGTGGTCTAAACAGCCAAAAAAAAAAATTATTTGGAAATAAATAATGTTTTCACAATGTTGTCCCAGACTGCAGACTGAGTGGAAATCCTCTCCAATGCAAGGATTCTGGCCTCAATCCAAGTCCCACCCATTATCCTGTGCAGAGTGAGTCAGAGGTTCCCAAACATCCATGATGTTATGTCAACACTTTCTTGTGTGAAAGGAAAAGTGTCCTCTGCCCTGGAGTCTTGTAGCAGATAAAGTTAATTTCAAATACGTGTTGAGCTGGAGTTTCTAAAACCAAAGTGTCCAAATAAAAACTCAAGTTTAGGAAGCAGGTTCCTGGTGTGATCAAGGAGAAGGCAGAGGAACAGAGCTGCTAAGAAGTCCTTACTGAAAGCAAGTTCCTGGCTTTCTCAGCTCTACAAAATTCCTCCTCCCTTCTTCCTCACCCCTCCAGCATCACCCAGCAATGTGTTCCAATATTATTTCAATATATGATTAACATAATTAGTTTAATGTTTCACTCCTTCCTCACTTAAACCTGAAAGTAAACTGTAATTCCACTGTAAGTAAACGAAGAATGGCATGTGAGGCCTCCCTTGAAAAATGCTGGTGCAAAAGAAAATGCAGAATTTTGTGGAGGCAGCAAAAGCAGTAAGTTCAGCTTGATACATTTCTTCTCCTCATCTTCAGTTCCAGCAGAAATATTCAGTTCCAATGGAGAGGTGTGCTGTGGGAAGGCCAGCCGACCCTCAGGCCTTCCCTGCGCATCCCCTGAGAAATGTGCCTGAAAAAGTGGATATCTTAGTGGCAGACACACTCTTTCCAAGTTCACACGATTTTCAAAGGCAGAAAGCACCAACTTCTCCTGAAAATGGAGGCACATAATGATCTATTCTTCTTAGAAAATGTTACAGTTAAAGTACATGCATGAGTGTATAAATATCCATATAACGCACCTCACACATGCACAGGTGTGTGTGTATGTACACAGGCAATACTTAAATAGGTTTTAATTATTATCCTTCTTTTGTTTGTGCTTTCTGTTTTACCCCTGTTGAAAGGGTAAACATTAAATTACACAGAAAATAATATAATGAAGCATTTAAAATCAGTCCATTTAGCACTCTAGGAAATTCAGAAAGACGGGAAAAACCCAGTGTAATTTACAAACATTACTTTGGCTAACTCAATTATTTGCATTCATGCATCTGCTTGATATAATATCTATTAAGTATTAAGCTTAGGAAACAGACAGCAAATATTTCTAATGTAGTTGACTGGCTGACCACAGAGCACTACCACAGTTTTGTAATAAACAATGCTTGAACACTATTAAAGGCAAATGCTGTCTGAAGAAACCACACAGAGTCACAGAACCATAGCATGGTTTGGGTTAGAAGAGACCTTTAAAGATCATCTAATCCAAACACCCTGCCGTGGGCAGGGATGTCTTTCACTAGATTTTGTTGTTCAAGGCCCATCCAAACTGGCCTTGAAAATTTCCAAAAAATGGTGAACCCACGACTTCTCTGGACAACATGCTTTAGTGCCCTCACCACTCTCATTCCAAAAAATGTCTTCCTTATATCCACCCTAAATCTGCCCTCTTTCATTTTAAAATCACTGCACCTTGCCCTGTGAAATATCTTTCTCCACCTTTCTTACAAGCACCTGTTATATATTGAAAGGCTGGAGCATGCTCTTCCCAAACTCCTGTCATATCTGGGATGGACAACAACAATTCTCTCAGCCTGTCTTCACAGGAGAAGGGTTGCAGCCCCCTGATCACTTTGGTGGCCCTTTTATGGTTCTGCTGTAATAGATCCATGCTTTCCTGTGCTGGAATTTCCTGTGCAAACTTACTGAGGGTGCCCTTGGTCCCGCCATCTGTGCCATTAGCGGGGCTACGGAAAGTTAGTTGGTGCCGTAAAGGTTCTTTAGGAGCAATACTCATTGCTGGCCTCCACTTGGACCTTGAGACATGAACTGCCACTCTTAGGATGTGGCCATCCAGCCAGCTCCTCATCTATCCATCCATCCATCCAT